>JASDQU010816426.1:38334-51748 GCA_032191745.1 Picea mariana
AAAATGGACCCACTCTTGTTTGAAGAAGAGCTTGGCAGTATATGTCACTGTGATGCTCTTCTTGCAGGCTATGAGAATGGTCATCTTTGAAAATCGATCAACCACCACAAATACACAATCATTGCCTTTCTTGGTGGACGGAAGGCCATACATGTAATCTATCGAGATGTATTCCTAAGGCCTCTCGGGAGTAGGAAGAGGGGTGTATAATCCTTTCTTCTTGATGGTTGGATTGGAAATGGCACAGGTAGTGAAAGATCTGATATACTTGCTGACATCCTGTGGAAGTTTTGGCCAATAAAAATGTTTCTGTAGAAAGGCCACAGTTTTCTCCATGCTAAAATGTCATGCCATCTGACTGTAGTGAGCCTCCCAAATTAGCTTTGCACGCTCACTTGCAGGAACACAGAGGTGGCCCAGATGGCATAACAGTTCATCCTGAATGTAAAAATTGGTGACATTCTCGCATGTACCTAAGAGTTGAAAGGTGGTGGAGAAGTCAGGATCTTTTTGATAAAGTTGGGGCCACTCAGATGCCTCATTCCCACAGGAATCGAGCATGGTGGTGAGTGCATCCACGGGAGGTCGACTGAGGTAGACAGAGACACGATTTGTGCTCCATGTCTTATACTTTATGTTGATATGGAACTATTGTAGGTATGTGGAACACTTTTGATGGCGGTCATTCTGCAACTTCCCCTATGTTTGTATGAACTGCAGAGGCTTGTGATCAATGTGGATGATTGTCTCATTTCCCAGAATGTAATGTTTCCATTGAAGGTAGGATTGTACAATGGGATACATTTCCTTGTCATAGGTGGGGTATTTCTAGATAGTATATGAGAGTGTCTCACTATGGTATGTTATTGGATGACCGTTCTGAGTGATAATTGTGCATATGCATCAATCTCAATCTCGAACAGTTGTTGGAGATTGGGTAAGGAGAGTACTGGATCTGAGAACAAGCGATGCTTCAGATCATCAAATGTGCATTGTTGTGCCTTCCCCCATGTGAAATTTTTGTTGCCACCACCCTTGGTCACTTCGTTGAGGGCCCATGCAATATGGGAGAATCCCAACATGAACCATCGGTAGAAGTTGGCAAGTTCCAATAAGATCTGAAGCTCGGTTAGTGTGGTCGGGGCTGGCTAGTCATGGATGACTTGGATATTAGCTAGATCCACATGTACCCCATATTCATCAACAATGTATCCCAAGTATTGGACCATGTTCATGCCAAAGGATCATTTTTCCAAGTTGGCATATAGCTTGTGCTGCCTCAGAGTGATAAAAACCTATTGAATATGTTACATGTGCTCCTCCCAAGTTCTGTTGAAGATGAGGATGGCATCCAATTATACCACCGTAAAAGAGTTGGCGAAGGGTCTCAATACATCATCCATCAACCTCATGAAATTTGTTGGTTCATTTGTTAGGCCAAAGGGAATGACTAGCCATTTGAAGAGACCTTCTTTAGATTTGAAAGTTGTCTTCCATACATCAGTCGGTTCGATGGGAACTTGGTGGAAGCCAGACTTTAGGTCAATATTTCTGAAGAACTTGGCCCCCTTGACTTGTTCAATAAGGTCATAAATTCAGGGAATTGAGTACCAGTTCCTAAATGTGATTTTGTTTAATGCTTTGTAATCAATGCAGATCCGCCATGTCTCATATTTCTTCTACACCAGTATAATTGGGCTTCCACAAGGGAAGAAGTTGGGTCTGATGTGCCCCTTTTGAAGCAGCTCTTGGATATAACGATTGATTTCATCATTTTCCATCAGAGAGCGATGATAAATTGGTCCATCAGGAAGAGGTTCACTGGAGGTTATATCAATTGGATGCTTGACTTGGTAGTGCATCAGTACCCTGGTGGGTGAGGAGAATATGTCTTTGTACTCTTCCAAGATTCTATCCACTTGCTTCTATTGCAAAGAGAGGCTTTGTGCATAGGTCATGGATGTGGTGATGACCTTCTTCTTACTATAAGCATGTATAACAAAGAAGACAAACTTATCTATATGTGAAATGACCTTACTGCATTCCTTAGAAGAGATTAAAGAAATAGTGGTAGGCAGCACTACCTCTGGAATCATGTACAATTTTCTACCCAAAGTAATAATAACATTGTGTGGTCTAGACTCATACACATCATGTCGCTTCCAAAAATATGGCTATCCTAAAAGAACATCAAAAACTTCAAGGGGGTAAATATCACACAATACCTCATCATTGAAGGGATTGATGTCATAGGGCAGACAACATTGTTGGTTGATGCAGAGATCTTTTCCTTGGCGAAGCCAGTCGATGGTGTATGGATACAGGTGCAGTGTCATTGGCAGGTCCAACTTCTTGATGACCTATACTAATATTAGGTTCTTATCATTTCCACTATTGACAATGAAATGAAGTGGAGCCCCCTTTACCCACATCTATGAATGAAAGAGGCATTCCCTTCCTCTGGTTCTTCTAGTTTGCTTAGTTGGACTTTGGTGGTAGCGATAGTGGAACTGGGTTCGACATCGATAATCTGCTTCTCTCCTTTTGGATTTGATTCAGAGTCAAAATATTCCTCTGACTCAGAAGATTTCAACTCGGCCACCAGTGACTGCTTGGAGCAACATTCTTAGGTGTTATGCCAAGGGCTTTTATGGTATTCACACCACTTTCCCATGTCCTTCTTTGAATTCTCATTACCCTTCTTGTGTTACGCCTTGTATTGGTTGTCCTGAGAGTGGCCATCTTTTCTCTGTCCCTAGTTTTGTGGGTTGGGGCCACCTTTTCCCCGCTTCGTCTATGAGGAGTTTGTAGATACAAACTCTTGCCTCTTCTGCTTAAATTTATGCTCGATCTTGAAAAATATCTATAAGTCATACCCAATGATGTGATGTCTGGAAAATCCATTTATGTTTGAATGTATCTATGTAGACATCTGTGGTATTTGAGCACCATATGTCGTTCAGAGTTTTTGATACCCAATATGGTGCATAGGGTATGCAAAATATTGGTGAAATCTGGTAATGTATGGTCTCTTACCTAACGCAGCGTGGTCCATCTTGTGTACTAGTCCTCGTAGCTTCCAACAGGGTAGTATTGTTCTTTAATGTAATCCATGAAGGAATCCCATGTGGGGTTGAGCGCAAATATTGTAGATTCCTCTATGGCCCTTTGCTCAGAGTGAGTATCCCACCAGTCCTTAACATGGGGGATGACCTTGAGGAGGGAAAAAGTAATATTTTATCTGTCTTAAAAATTGTGGACCGAAAAGTACCCTTCAAGCATATTCAACCATTTATCTACAACATTTGCATCTATCAGTCCTTAAAATAATGGAATATCAAAATTTACTTGTACCTTAAATGGGTTTGCATGGCCGCTTGATGAAGATGCATCTCCTGTGGGCAGACCCTGAAGGATCTGTGAAAATTTGTCCATCATTTCATTCCTTTTTCATGTAAGGGATTTCTCGAGAAACATTTTAAAAGGATCTCCTAATCCATCATTTTTCTTTTCGTCCCTTGTGGGTTGTTGTAGGGCTCAGCATGGCCAATATTACAAAGGTTGTAGTAGTTCGAGTCCCAACTTCTTGTACCCCGATCTTATCGAGGACATGCACGAAGAAAAATAAATGAAGAGCAGACCACTCTGATACCACTTATCCAGATTTATGAATGGAAGGAAATGAATAACAGATTGAATACATTAACACAAAGATACAAAGAACAACAATAGATATCTAGTGAATAATAACTTCTATTGAATAAATAAAATAGGTTGAAACTGTAAAACTACAGAACTGAAAACAACTTGCTCGAATGGTGGTAGTTATCTCTGAGAAGATATGTGGCTTCTATGCACATCTGTCTAAGAAGAATGATTACAATGATTCTTTAGAGGCATTTTTAACATTACTCATGAATGTCAAAACCCTATAAATCCAAAAACCTAGCCCTAGAAGATGAAACGCCAAAATTTATGTGGGCCCCGATGGGTAAGTTGGTACCTCAACTTCCTGGGGTTGTAACTTTTGTATACGACCTCCGTTTTAGGCATGTGATATCTCGTTGGAAAGTTATTTTTGAGAAATACACATTATACCATCAAATTCTGACTGTGTCTACAGTTTGATTGTGGCAAGCCAAAAAAAATATTTTTTAGGGACCCAAAACGGACCTGGAAGTACAGAAAGATGCACTGACATGAAAACTTTTGAAATAAGCTAGTTGGATTAGGTGGACGGCCACCAATATCCACCTGGAAGCTATGTAGGGCTTCAAAAATCCCTGAAAGTATAGAACCCACAATTACAGAGAATTACATAGGAACATGTTGAACTAAAACTATCAAAAGGAGCCAATTGGAATAGGTGGGTGGCCACCAATATCCACCTGGATTGGCACCAATCTTCAAGATTGCATATCCAAACAAATATTATGTTGTGTGCACCAATGCAATATGCAAGGAAGGAATCAATGGAGTTCTTAGTAAAAAGGATCATGTGGTATGTTATGATTCTAGAAAATTAAAATAGCATGAGAGAAATTACGCTACACATGACTTGGAGATAGCAGTGATTGTACATGCATTAAAAATGTGGAGGAATTACCTTATGGGTAAGAAATTCAAGCTAAGGACAAAACACTATGATCTGAAGAACTTTTTTGGACAACCAACACTAAATGCTAGGCAAACTAGATGGATGGAATTTCTAAGTGAATATGACTTCGAAATTAAGCATATAAAGGAAAAGGAAAATCAAGTGGTTGATCCACTCGGGAGGAGAGCTCATGAAGTGCATATTGCAGCCATTAGCATGTACATGACAGATCTGAAGGAAAAAATTGTTACAACAGCAAATTTAGATCRGARTTATTTAAAAATAAAAGAGACATTACAACAGGGTAATTTTCAGCAGAAATTTAATTATTATGAACTAAAAGAGGCTTGAATTCTCATGTACAAGGGTAAGGTGTATGTGTCGAATTCTAGTGAGTTGAAAAATGTAGTTCTGAAGGAGATGCACAATGTGCCATATGTCAGTCACCTAGGATATCAAAAAATAATTGCAACAGTAAGAAGCCAATATTTTTAGCTAGGAATGAAGAAATAAGTGGCTAATTACATATTCAGATGTCTAGAATGCCAAAAGGTAAAGACAAGACATAGACACCCAACAGGTTTTCTAAAACCATTTCCCATTATGGAATGGAAGTGGGAAGTAGTTACAGTTGATTTTATTACTAATCTTTATAGAATAGTGAAGCATCATGATTCCATCGTGGTGGTGGTGGAAAACTTGACTAAAGAAACACATTTCATTCCAATAAAGACTGCACACAAGGCAAAAAATATTGCAGAAATTTATCTCAGAGAAGTTGTTAGGCTACATGGAGTGCCTAAGAAAATAGTTTCAAACAGGGATCCAAAGTTTACTTCCAAATTTTGGAAGGGTTTGTTCAAGGGCTTTGGGACAAATTTAAATCTTAGTGCAGCATATCATCCAGAGTTAGATGGGAAAACAAAAAGGACAAACAGGATAATTGAGAGCATACTTAGAATGTGTGTGATGGATCAACCATCAAAGTGGGAAGATTATATTCATTTAGTTGAATTTTCCTACAATAATGGGTATCATGCCTCATTGAAAATGAGTCCATTTGAGACATTGTATGGCAAGAAATGTAACACACCAGTGAGTTGGGATAATCCAACGGACAGAGAAGTTGTTGGGCCAGAATTGTTAAAAGGAATGGAAGAGAAGATGGAAAAGATAAAGAAGAATTTAAAAGCTGCCCAGGATAGACAGAAAAGTTATGCATACAGGAATAGAGTTTTCAAAGATTTTATAGTGGGAGAGCATGTGTTTTTTAAAGTGAAGGCAAAGAGAAGTTCGCTAAGATTAGGAAGATTCCTAAAGTTGGTAGCAAGATATTGTGGGGCTTTTGAAATATTAGAAAAGATAGGCCCAGTTGCATACATGTTAGCTTTTCTTGCATCCATGAGAGTGCATAATGTATTTCATGTTTCATTGTTAAAGAAATGTGTGTCTGATCCTAACCACATAATTGATTGGAATGTGATCCAGGTGGAGCACGAAGAGGATTTTCGGGTGGAACCAATACGCATCCTGGACTGGAAAGTAAAAATACTTAGGAACAAATCCATAGGGTTGGTAAAGGTTCAATGGAGCTACTACGGTCATGAAGATGCTACATGGGAGCATGAAGAAAACATGCGGGCATAATACCTGCAAAGTTTTGAAAGTTTTGAAGAAAACATAATGCAAGACTCCATTTTGAGCAGCTAAAATTCTGAAACCACATCTCAGAGTCATGGCCAAATGCATTGGAGACCCTGATAAAAGAATGGATCATTCCTTTGGTTAGCCTTGATAAACAAATGGTACATCCCTTGGGTTATCTTTGATAAATGAAAGGTTCCTTCCTTGGGTCGGCGAGTTGCGAGGAACATGAGATTTTGGTTGGAGTTACTCCTAGAATTGTTAAATCACATAATTTTATTTCTAATTATTGTGATGTAAAATTGCATACATGTATATCGACACAGAGTTCATTGAGGACGAAGCACAATTGTAGGGGAGGGGGGATATAACATTCCCAGTTTAATTCATGTTTATGTAGATATAATGAGTGGATACAGCCAAAGTGATGTAATACGTGGATTGTGTTTCCTTGTTTTATTAATAAAATGTGATGCCAACTGCTAAGGGGACATGAACAAGACGTGGGGGATGAATTAATCCACAAGAGGAGGGACTTTCTAGGATAATGGACAAGAGGGCTCCAAGGGGAAATACCCATGTATATTGATTTAACCCATTTTCCTAAATTTGTTATTTGTATATGAACCTTCTCACTTCTGGTTGAGTGTTCCCAAAGCCAATCATTGAATACATGTATAAGGGTGGGTCTGAGTGGTCACATCCCAAAATTATTGGGCACATGGGGGTTGAGTACAATCATCTTGGGGAAGAGTGTGAGTCAATAAAGGAAATCCAAGGAGAGGAAATTTGTATGGGTTGGGGAAAACAGTTCTATTTAGTCAAGTTTTTTGCATGAGATCCAAGGGGAGAGAAAGAAACATAGTTTGAAGCGGATGCAACCATGGAGGGTGAATTCTAGAGCAAGTTGGAGTGTAATTGGAGCGAATTGGAGCTGTAAAATTGAAGATCCATGTTGTCAGGCCTGAAGAGTGAACTCATGTGTGAGTTTCACTAAAAAACAAATGTTTGTTGTTGGTTTGTTGATAGTTTTCCTAAAAACAATTTCACTTGAGTTCCCAGCTGAGGTATTCCTAGATGCATGTGCCAAAGAGACCCTAATAAAAAAATGGGATGCCATAGGGAATGAGATCAGTGAAGGAGTACATTCCTTGGGTTGGACAAGTCAAGACGAAGAGAGTTGGTGGAAAATTGGGGTAGTTGTAGGAGAATATCAGTTGGGTTGAGATTTTATGAGATGTGAGTGGACTATGAGAGACCACCCTCTTTTGTGGATTTCTAGCCTCAACTCAGGGGTGACTAGCTATTGAGATTTGGAACAGTCTATCTATGTTTGGGTGGAACATCCGTCCCAAGCAGCTGCTTGCACAACTGTTGTGAAAAGGTAAGTGTTGTATCTTGTTGTTATGTTAAATTATGTGTTTAATTGTTATGCATGCATTATGTGTATTTGAAAGTGATTTGTATGTTGTTGTAATGAGTTGTTTAGCTACATTTCATGTTTATTATCGACATGTTGTAGATGCATCTATTTGATGGTTGTAGAGAGTAGCTAAATCTGTTTTAATTCGTAGTTGTAAGCTATAGGAAATCATCTAACCGTAAATGATATAATTTGGTTAGCAGAAATTTTGTTTTCTTTTTTAGAGTATTTCACACCGTAGTGTCACTCGATTGGGATGGGGGACATTACATTATGGTATCAAAGCTTCTATTTCAAACACCAAGCTTGTATGGGCCAATATGGTTGCGAATTCATGAAATTTGTTGTTGCAGATTTTCTTTGTGACCAATTTGGGGGGAAAACGGGATTTTAGAGAGAAATCCCCAATTTTCGTGAGAGAAATATGAGTTTTAATGAGTTTAGACAGTTTGAGAGGGTTAATGGAGTAGAGCGGTGAAGTTGCAGATTTCAATTTGACCTGGAATGGTCAAATTTTAAGTTTTAATGGTCGCTTGTAGAGTTACTGACAGTTTGGAGAATTGATGGTTGAGATCGTGTTTGATCTCATGATTGACGGTCGAGATTAATCATGATAAATTTAAAAATTCCTAAGGATTCGACCATTTGAAAGGTTGATGGGATTAATGACCAAGATTAAATTGTGGGTTGTGAAAGAGAGCTAAGCCTTCCAGGATTCGGAAATCGGAGGTCCGAGACTCTGGGATGTTAGAACTTCACAACATTCAAATCCTATTGAAGGCAACCTATTGACACGGTTACCAAAGAGTTTGACTGACAACTGAAAGTCTCTTATCTGCTATCGTGGGATCCACATTATTGTTAAACCTTGACCATTTTTCAGTCGCAAAGTGACGTGGGCTGCAGAACTAAGGATCTTAGAAATCCTTCTTGACCGTTGGATATACGCTATGGTCAAATTTGGCGTTGACCACTCTGAGAGTAAAAAGGTGTTAAACGACCAAAATCCTTGAATGTCGAAGTCGTGAAGTAACGTGAGTCATAGATATAAAGATCTTCAGAATCCTTCCTGACCGTTGGATATACGCTACAGTCAAATTCAGCATTGACCCACTACGGGAGTAAAAAGGTGTTAAACGACTGGAATCCTTGAATGTTGAAGTCACGAAGTAACGTGGACCGTAGATCTAAGGAACCTTCGGCACCCTTCTCTACCGTTAGATCGATCATAGGGGAAGGATAGAGAAAGTGGTACCTTTAACCGACAACAAGTAGTCACCCCTTCTTTATGACCATTCCAGTAGGTAAAACTTCAGGACTTAAATGAGTTAAGACCTGTAAGGGACGTGAATTCATGAAGTAAAGCGAGCCAAAGATATAAGGATCCTTCGGGACCCTTCCTGATCGTTAGATGTGAGTTACGGTCATTCATCCTTGACCCACTTCGGGTGCGAAAGAGTTTGGAACGGTCGAAATCCCCGAACGCCGAAATCGCGAACCAACGCGAGCCTTTGATCTAGGGATCCTTCAAGATATCTCTCAACCGTTAGATCACGTATAGTGGAAGGATAGAGTAAGTGATGCTATTAACCATTATATCGAGGGGATGAATTTGGGAGCAATGTGGACCGTAGATCGAGGATTCGTTGGGATCTTTTCTCAATCGTTTGATCAACTAGTTGAAGGACAACGTAAGTACTTTGGAGAAGTGTTACTCCAAGAAAAGTAAGGTACAAGGGGTAATAATATCCTGAAGGTCGAATGTTGGAATACGTGGTGAGAAATTCCAGAACTTGGGAACTCTATGACTCTGGTAGATTTGACATGTTGGAGCATAGGCCAAATGTCAAAGAGTTGAAGGTCAGAGTATGTGGCGGGAGTTATAGAAATTCAAAACTTTGAAACTATGGAACTCCAGGGCTCTGGGAGATACAAGGATATAGGAAGATGTGTTAAGCGCTGAAGGTCGGAGTACATGGCGAGGAATTTGGAACTTCGAAACTATGGAACTCTGGGACTATTGAATATTTGAAGGTATAGGGGGATGTATTAAACATCAAAGCTTCAAAATTTTGCCTCATCGAAGTGTCTAGCTTCGATAGATTGTGAAGTAAAGAACAACCCCCGCCATCCATCAAGAACATAGATCAACATAGGAGAGAGAAATTTCATTTGAAGTTGTAAGTGTGTTAATTATTAGGAGGTTGTGTGCTTTCATCAGGACCATCGAATAGATCGGTTATGTATCGAAATAGGATCTGCGTGCACAATGAGGAAGGAGTTAACAAGCATTCATATTGGAGCGCATGGTTCGTAGATATCAATGATTGATTAAGTCATGATCGTTGATGAAAATGCTCGAGGAGTGTGATTTTAGCATACGACCCTTGCTAAGTCTAAACCTTGTGTTAGGCGTGGAAAAATCTCAACTGTCAGATCCAAGGGTATGTAATSMATATAGTAATAAGTAGGTATGTATGAACCTGCAAATAGAYATGTTAAACATGTGATGTGTTGTAAGGTATGGCCCAYTGATGGATCATTCTAACCTTATGTCAGGATTAGAGTAACAGCATGAATGAAACGYTGAGAATGCTACTGCTTATTTCCTTATGAAGGTAATCTTGTAATGATTAATGAAGGAGTTGACCCAAAATATGGTAAAGAAAATGCTTGGGYATTTTCAGAAGACCATTGGGATAGATTAAACACCTAGAGGTGGATGATGGCCATATAGAYATGGCTTAATTTGTTCAAGTAAAGAGGGAATATAAGAAACAATTCCCTTGATAAAGGTTTGTTGACCAAGAATGGGTTGAAGCATGAAAGAAAGTTTGGTTTGGGTGTTTTAATTCCCTGGGTATGTTGTAAATTACCTAATTGTATCCTTGAATTGTAAATAATTTTATAGCAGATGGGAAAGAGTGGTCTCTTTTTGGTTTCTGCCATGGAGAAAGGGAAGTACAATTAATGAGTATTCCTATGATACTAGCCATAATATTGGTTGTAAAACCTCTCAAAGATATGGTATGGAAGTTTGAAATGTCGATTCATGTGAATAACATGGAAAAAGGTGCAAGTAGTGAACTTGGATGTTGAGTATCTATGTATGCATGTATATGCTTGAACACGTGGATTGAATGTGTTACAGTGTTGCCTAGTATGAACAATAAATATAAATTTGTTTGTGGGATTAGTCATATGGATGACCGGAAGTTCCCATCACAAAAGGATGATGTAAAAACCCAAATAAATGAATAGGATGATATAAAAAGGTGCAAGTGATGCACATATATGATATGTGAGCACGTGTATGCTAAAGACATGGTATGAGTTCTTAAACAAGTAGGTTGTGGGGAAATATGTGTACTTTCCATATCTGATTAAGGCCATGGATGTATGGTTGACCCCACTATTGGAGGGTCGGAGAATCTTGTTTAAATAATAGCTTGAGGAGGATGTGTTCCATCCCTCAAGAAGAACTAGTATAAATCGATGAACGAGTAGATGAGCAAGAAATATTTATGTTATGAACAGAAGGCTATATGATTATGCCTTTGAGAATTGCATATGGAAAGATTGTGAACAATCTTGAGTAAATAATTTTAAGTAAATATGCATATGGAAATGCAAAGTGTGCATGTGGTAGATACACAATATGATGATGCATGAGGTTAAGTACATAGTGCATGAAATCATAGTTTGAATACAAACTGATAGAATAATGTGCATGTGTAAATGCACAATTAGAATGCATAATAGAGATGCATGTTGATAGTTCCTTATGGAATACTAGGTAAGAATATGAAATTACAAAACTAAGGTTAACTCGAGGATGAGGTCATATTATATAGTGATGGATATGCAATAAGGATGTTGCATGTTAAAGAAGTTCCATGTGGAGGAATTGTGTGAGAACTTTGCTAGGTGAACAGAGTCACAATATTAATGATTGCTGGAAAATTATGCAGTGGGATGCAATCCTATCTGTATAATAGTCCTAGATTACATTGTAAACATAATGCATACATAGGAGACATGCAAATGAATGTTGACCAATCTAATTCATAAGTGTGCAGAATGCACAGGTTCACAATTCATTATGAACAAGAAACTTGTTGATGTAGCATGTTGATTTATCCAAGAAGGTCAATATGAACTTGATTAAGCCTACTCAAGGAAGAGACCAAGAAGATCCCAAGAGGTATAGATTATTGAAGCAAGGAAAGAGAAAAGGTGGAATATTTTTCTCTCTTTGAAACTCTAATGTATGAGGCAGATTTGTATCCCTAAAAAGAACGACTGTGAAAACAAGCGCAACCAGTGAAAGAAAAATAAAATAATGAATATGTTTATTTGAATGATTTTGGTTAAATCAATGAATGTGCAAAGACAGAGAGGCCTTGGGAATAGTTCAGTGAAACTAAAAAATTCCAGATTGTGTAGAAGGAGTTGGACAAGGGAAGAATCCCTTGAATCATTTCTGTTTGTTATTAAGTTTCTCTGGTATGAGAGACTCATATGCTATTGTATGTGAATATTTTGGCATGAGAATGTTGATAGTTGTATGACCATAGAGACAATGGAAAATTTGATTGTCTTTACACTCATGAAAATAGTGAGGGCAATGAGATGAATGCATAAAGATATGCTAAGGAATATCTGAAATTTTTTGTTGAATTAAATAATATGGCACATGAATTTTGGACTTGACATAACAACTGACATAATTTTGAATGTGATGATACATGTTCTGTGTAGAAAATAATTGGAGTTGTTCAGGAAGGGACAATTTCCAATGGTGGACATTCTCAAGCAAGAGGAGAAATGCAAGAAATTTTGTTGATAAAAGAGAATTGTGAAAGGGACTTTAGAAGTCTTCATGAAGCACCATTGATGAGGTAATATCAGAGAAGGTGTTGGTATCCACAACAGGTATAAATATTTCATGCCATGTGACATGAGAGGTAAAATGGGTTGGGGTAAGAATCCCTTCTGAAATAGTCTATGTTTTGATGTTATTCATGCGATTTGAATGGTTTTTGTATGCCATTGATACCCAAGTAGGGTATGATTCAGGAAGAAGAACCGAATGATGGAGGTGTGAACCTCTGACAACCAAGGATGATTGAAATCCTTGGAATAATTCATGAACAAATATATGTCACGAACACATTGCCAAATCAAGGAGTGATTGGGAACAAAAGTGTTAAAGAGCAACGCATTTATGTAATGCATTGAGGTGATGAATGTGGTAAGAGAGTGGGCATATATGGGACTGCCCATTGTGGAACAAGTATCTTCTAGTACTCTACAGAGTTGTACGATGGTAAAGAAAGAAATTAGGTGATCCTAAGTGTTGGTACCTTGGCTATTGGTGAAGAAGAATGTTTGAACGCATTTAGGTGAAACATTCAGTTTCATGTTATGATTTGAGGTTGTGATCAATTCAAAGTAGAAAATACAATTATGTTGTAATAATGAATGTGGAAAAAAAATCCATGTGGTGAGAGGTTGGATGAATTCCAACACACCATGACAAGAGTGCCCAACATGAAAAGTAATAATCCAAAATCAATGCAAGGGTGCATTGTGTGAGAATGTGGCCATGGGCATTGGCACATTGGTTAAGTTCAATTAAGATTTGAATTGCATTGGGTGGGTTAATATGCTAAAATGAAACATGTAGTAAGGAATGATATTTTCTTGAATGAATTAATGTAATGCAATTGTTAGATTGCACAAATCAA
>JASDQU010816427.1:2713-23070 GCA_032191745.1 Picea mariana
AAGGTTCAAAGGGATCGATGTCCAGGAAGGTCGCACCTTTTGACATCTCCCATGCGATGAAAGCGATCAGGATTAGAGGCCAATTGATGTGGAAGTCATATCCTTGATATTGTGCTTCACTGTAGTCCAGTTCCAACTAGTTCACCAGGTACTTCACCCAATTCATTTGTAGGCCCTCCGTGCACTTCTCTGCGAGGTCGACTACAAAACCAGTCACTTGGGTGGGTCGTTTCTTGTGAAATAACTTTCCTGTGATCAATTGAAAGGCTAGGCACACTGTGCCACTTTGGATAGAGGCTACCCTGTAGCCTCTCTTTCCCTTCTCGACATCTCCATAAGTGTAATTGATCCTTTGTGCGAGAGTACGGTTCATGGATTTTCCATGATAGAAATCCTATGGGTCGGATCCTTGCATGCTCAACCTTGTGATCCGATTGATCAATGTCAGATCCACTGTGATACAATAGTTTAACCACAAGTATCTACCATGGTAACAGGACAGCAACAGATTGACGCATGCATTCACTTCTTGGTGCCTTCCGAAGTGAGGAATATTCATGACATTGAGCAGTGTGGAATGCATGAGGTTCATAGTCCATGAATGGGGAACTATCTTCGAATTCTTTCCCTTTGTTCTGGTCAGGTATTTATGTGGGGCAGGCATGTTGTAGACCTTGTTGTCACCGAGGTTGAAGTCACTAAACTTCAATGCTACAATCTTTTCTTGATCTGCGTGAAGTGCATGTATCTCTTTCAAGAGGTACGTAGTGACCAAAGTGTACTCAAATTCTCTGGGCACACTGTCTCGATTGATTTATCTGCTCAAAGATGGTAGGTAGGTGGGTAAAATGATTGGAATCAACTTAGTATTCGTGATATCATCTCTGTGCTTGGTTCGCTTTTCATTGGCTAGCCAGGATGGTCTGGCTCGAGAAGTTGATGGAGAGGCTGGTTGTCCGCTCATGGATGATGCTTGAACAACTGTGGATAATTCTCTCTCTGACATGACTCATTCAGTCATCAGGTTGATCAAAACGTCTTCGACAACTTTCTCTGTGGCGCTCAATTCTTCCAACATATGCACTCAAGGTGAAAACTCGTGGGTTCGGGGAACAACTTAGAAATAGTACTAAGATAGAGAGCTAGAGCACGATGATCACTGTATAAACTTGGCTTAGTCTATGGGCTCGAATTCTCAATTGGAAAAAGTGTTCTTGGTGCGTGGCGCAGTGGGATAAATAGGGAACTTGACAACGGTTCACTTACAACGAGTATGAGCCTCCATTAACTCTTGTTCGGTCCATTATGGCATGGTCCAATGGTCTGATGATGAACAATAATTTCCTTTCTTCTCATTTGGATCGTCGATCGAATGGTTATAATGTCCCCAACGACTATATTGCTTCGTCATGGCGAAGTGCCATGTGTTGTTGTTCTAATATCCCGATGAAGCTCTAATTCTGCAAATTTTCTATCTGCGAAGTTCCCTCTAGAACCTTTTGCAACTTTTTGATCTTAGCTCTCTTCTTACTTAACTTTCTAGCATTTTTTCCAATGAGTTCCGTTTTAGTATTCCTTTTTCCATTTTGATTCTTATCTTCTTTGGTCATAGTCACTTTGCGATGTTGAGATTCTTCCCTAGGGTTCTTGGATAATACTTCGTCTTTGTCTAGGGTAGGTACTTCAGTCTTCTATGGATCTTCTAGTGTTCTCTCAGCTTCAACATATGGGTTGCTAGTGTTAAATATTCTCTGTTGTTCTTCAATCAAGTGTGCGATCCTTCTGGTCATGAAATCTTTTAACTCTTATTTCTTCTACTTCAAAACTTCTTCTTCTTCCTTTCGTCTGGCTTGATCTCTATCAATCCAAGGTTTTCCTAGTAACATGGTAAATGGGGCATTGTCTTCAACAAATTTAATAATCTCAAAATATTCTTCTGTAGAGGTTCCATTAGCATTCATAGGTATGCGAGCGAGCTTCCCACATAGTTTTATCAACTTTCCTCTGAATAGTCCTATTCCTCCTAATGAAAGAATCATAGAAGGCTTCCCTATGGCTTCCCAAGTTCTTTTTGTCATGATATTCACCTGTGTTTCTTCATCCAAAATAGAGTCAATGTCGAAGTCTCCTATTCTTACTTCAATGCATTCTTTTTCCTTGAAGATCTCTGATAGTCTGGCATGTTGATAGTCATTCAGGGTTTCATTTATTTGCAGCCATACTTTCTCTGATTCTTTCTGAGGTTCTTCCATTTCTGGATCTTCCTTAGGGTTTTCTTTATTCATATTCATTTCTTCCATCTTAACAATCATTCTAGGGAAATCTAACACTTCATGGTCCATAGCTTTACAACAAAGACAACTAGGTCTTTTCCCAGTGCATTCCTTAGTAAGATGTCTCGGTATTTTGAAACTATAACAGAGGGTTAATTCTATCTTTCTTTTAAATGATCCCCAACCTTTCCAGTACTACACACTAGGATCATGGTAGCTAACCTGTAAAAAATTCTTTCCAAGATCCTGCATCCATTTGTTAGTCCAAACATTATTTCTATGCATAGGTATAACATATCTCTCACTATTCTTATCAGATCTACTCATATCAAGCCTTCTTTCATCTATTAGTTCCCTAGTCTTCAATCTAGGATAGAACCTATCAAACATACCTAGATCCATACTCTAAAAACAAAAATTTCCACTTATCTTATTTCTACAGAGCACAAAGCTCCCATATCTAAAACTTTTAACTATTCTTACCTTTTATCAGAGCACAGAGCTTGCAGATCTTACCTCTTTTAATAAAAAATTCTCACTTTTACCTTTCTTAAAGAACAAATCTTTCAGATCTTGCTTCTTTCCTTTAGATCCGACCTCCTTTCTTCAGATCGAGCTTCTTTCTTTAGCACAAATATTTATAAATTGAGTAGGATATTGCGCACTAGGGCACAGATCTACGCATAGATATTTCACAATCTCAGGTCGAATCTTTGAACAAAGCTTCTTCTTTCTCAGTTCCCAACAATCGTAGTTTCAGGTCCCGACAACAAAACCATTTGTTGGCACAGGGGCAGACCCAGGGTTCAACGCTACAACAATGCACCAACAAAGCCCTAACTACCGGCCCTTTCGGCAACACCTTCTAAGAAGATAAAGTCTCACCTGAGGTAGAGGCAGGGGTGGTTGCAAGACTCAAGTGTCTGCAACCTTAGCTAAGACACATATATGTGATTGTACTACTTAATAAAGAACTTAGCACCATCAGTTCTTCAATATGCAATCAATATCCACTTCCCTGATAAAACAATGCTTCACAACATCCACACTAATCTAATGTATTTAAGAACTTAGCATAGGTAAATAGATTAGATCGAGAAGATTAAGCACTAAGCATGGCCATATAGATCAGAGATAACATTCTCGCATATCATAAGAACAAATCATAAGTAGATCTATCTAAACATATCAAAGCACTTAGAAAATAACATGTCAACACATCAAGACAAGGCATAAAGCAACATAACACAATATTTACGTGGTTCACCCCCACCCTGGGGCTATGTCCACCAAATCTTCTTCTTTATTGTCTTTAGTCAATTGGTTACAAGCATAGATCCTCAAAACCCTTACTCTGGACAGGACAAAATATTTGCACAACTCTCTAGATCCTTCTTCCTTGCGTTACAACACTAATCCTTCCACAATCTGCTACAAGGACCTGTAATTAGCTCTGCAAGTCTCTTACAGTCATGCACAAAGCACTTATAGAATCTTCTTGCACTTAGCATACATTCACATCACATAGATGCACCTCTACTTATATCTAGCCTAAGCATCTATTTATATATACAAAATAGGCCTAAACATGAGTAAACCCATGGGTTGATATCCCATTCCCGTTACATATTCCCACATCCCAAAAAGGACCCAAAAAGAGGCCTAGATCTCGTGATCTCCGCTTCATCTTATAATCCTCCTTCGATAGGCAGTCGAAGTCGCAAAATAGGTCAGCATGACCAAGAATATACAAAAACTTGGTCAAGGGCCCACAAGTAAATTATTCATCAAGCACATAAAAGTGGTGGGGGAATTCGTTAACCCAAATGGTACCACCAGAAACTCATAGTGACCATACCTCATCCTGAAGGATTTTTTTTCGATGTCTTAATCCTTAATCCAAAATTGATGGTATCCAAACCTTAAGTCGATATTCAAGAAGATGGAAGCATCTCCCAATTGTTCTAACAAGTCATCGATTCTTGGTAAGGGGTACTTGTTCTTTATGGTTGTCTTATTGAGTTGTCTGTAATCTATGCACAATCAGAGAGTTCCATCTTTATTTTTCACAAACAAGACGGGCACTCCCCATGGAGATACATTGGGTCAGATGTAGCATTTTTCCATCATCTCCTTTAGATGTAGCTTGAGCTCAACCAACTCTAGCGTACTCATCCTATATGGCATTCTATATGCTGGTACCGCTCCTGGTGCAAGTTCTTTCGATAAGTCAATATCCCTTCTCGGAGGTAGACCTGGTACCTCTTATGGGAATACGTCCTTGTATTCTCTTAATATGGGGTGGTCTATTAGGTTTGGTTTGTCATCCTCAACAGATTCCAACACATGTATTTCATATAGAAGACACCCCTTTATGCAGTACTTTTTCATTTGAAGAGTTGATATTTGTCTTACTGAGACAAGCTTTTGAATCCCTTGGAGGGTTATCTTCCCCCCTTCTTCATGTACACATTCTAAAGTTTTATGGTAATAGTCTAACTTAGTTTTATAAGTAGCCAACCAATTCATACCAATCAACAAGTCATAAGATCCCAGGGGAAGTATGTTAAGGGTCACTCGGGTGGGAAATCCACCCATGATGAATTGGCAGGTTGGTATGACCTCTGCCACTTTCCTTCTAGTCCTAGTGGCTAGTCGTACCAACCATGAATTAACATGTCTAACTAGTTGTAGTTTTCACTTATCAACAGTTTGAGGGGCCTCATAACTCAAATTATAACCAGGGTCAATTAAAATAGAAACTAGATGGTTGGCGATCATACCTTCCAGCTCCAATACTGAAGCTTGGTGGTCAAATAGATTATTGTCCAAGGATGCATATATTTGTGGCATTCTCCTAGCCACATCATTGACATTGGTAGCTTCTTGGATATTTTAGACTCTCTACTATTGTATTTTCTATGTGGATAGTCCCTCAACCGATGATCTTCTCCACAACCCCAAAATTTTAAGGGCTCTTTCTTTAGGTTATCAGTCTTTCCTAGGATTGTCTTAAAAGGTTTATTTCCACTTTGAGAGGGGAAATTTTTATGATACACACTTCTAGTAGGAAGGTTCATCCTAGAACCCTTTCCATAATTGTTAACTCTTGAGGATTTAAATCCCTTCTTCTTGAATCCTGAACTACTCCTATTCTTCCAGTCTTCATGAGGTATTATCTTATTCCAAAACTGTTCATAACAATACCTCGCCTTCCAGATGGTTTCTTCTAAGGTCTTTGGTTCATCAAAATCAATCCTATCCCGGTAGGTCTGAGGTAATCCACTAATAAATCGCTGCATTTTTACCTTCTCATCCTTTATGTAGGGTACATACCTTAGTAGCTCAAGGAATTTATTGACATATTCATCTATGGTGAGCTTCCCTATCTTGAGTTCATAGAACTCCTTAGTCTTTCCATCCATGTATTTCTCTAACATATATTGCTTCCTGAAGTATTTATTAAACTGCTTCCATGACAAGTCCTTCTCATGGACTCCTTTCATATTCTTAAGGTCTTCCCACCAAATGGAAGCCTTTCCATTAGGGTTGAAGATGGCTATTCGAGCCTTCAAGTTTTTAGAATAATCATGGACTCTGAAGTACTTATTTAAACCAAGAAGCCAAGCTTCAACCTCTTCTCCCTTCTCAATCTCTCCATTGAAAGGGGATGGTTTGGATTTCTTGAACTCTTCAGGGTCATGATTTTTGGAACTCTTACACTTCTTTCCTTTCCTTTGAGAATGTGAGCTCTCTCTGCTAGTAGAATATCCTTTGGAGTTGCCATCTTTCTTTCCAGAGGACTCTGCCGATGAGTGTCCCCTGCCTCCAGGTTGGTCCTCATGGTACTTCTCCTAGTGTGGTCATGTTTTCGGATCTCAGGTGGACTTTGACTTCTCTTCTCATGTCATCGGTCCATATGACTGGTTGTGGGTTCATGCTGCAGTTTCATCTGTATGTTGGATAAGCTCTGCAACAAGACTGTGTTAATTTCTTTTTGTTTTTCTTGCTCCTTTATCAGTCTCTCGTTGTCAGCCTTGCAACTCTATAATTCATCCCTAAGGCTCCTTACAGTTTCAACCAGATATGAAGAGGTTTCTACCACCCTCCTTTTGTCAGTTTCTTCATCTCTAATGTCGGAGACATCCCCCACTTCATGACACGTCACCATCCTTTAGTATTAAATTTTTTCTATGGTTTACTGACTGCTCGAGTGATGACAAAACCACTTATTCTTAGATAACAATTTATGAACAATACACGGTTAAAATTTATTAAATTCACACACACATTAGAACGTTTCATTCTTTTCCTCAATAATTGTTTTTTAACCAGACTCTTTAAGAAGGAGGAAAGATGGGGACTCACTCTTAAAAGTACTCTGATTATGGTTTTTAAGCGATTCATCCATGAGCCCAAGAAGGCCAAGTGTTGTAACCATTCTCTGATACCAATTTTTAACACACCCATGATGGGGTGTAAAACTTTCATTCTCCTTAAACAAAAAAATCCTCTCTCCACAGTCTCTAATTTGGAAAATTGGGGGACTAGCCCCCTTTTTATTTATTTTCTTTGAAGACCATCATATGTGACCATGGGTTACACTCAAATGCTAGTCACATGATTGCAAGCATGGACAAAGGTGGTTTGAGTCCAACCACTTTTCTCCTCGCAATTCACCATGAGCCACCACATGTCTCTTTCTCAATACCGTAGTTCTAATTGCAGCCCACCCTCTAACCTTTAAAGTCCGAGCACTTTCTATCCCGGCAACTCAACGTGACCTTTGATCTCATGATATTGATGGTACTTCTGTACTGACGCCTCATATCTACTCCCTTTTAAATCAACAGACGTGATTTTCTTTAGGACTTCAGTGTTCAGAGTTTTCAACTCTCAAACATTTCTTTCTCTGCAGTGGCTATCTCTTGAAGTGGAAGATATACTGACACCTTTCCCTCGCAAACATACAGTTCAGATTAAATTCGACTCTCTAGCCTTTGGGATTTCTTTTTTTATTACCTTCTCTTTCTTCCAGAGTGATTTCTCTCAGAGTGGAAGATCTGCTGACACCTGTCCCTTGCAAACAGATGGTTCAGATGAACTCTATCTCTCCAACCTTCGAGAGTTCTTGTTCATTACCTCCTCTTCTTCTGGAGTGATTTCTCCCAGAGTGGCAGATCGTTTGCCACATGTCCTCTCCAAATCGACGGCCTTGGTCCTCTTCGGGACTTCAACACTTTTCAACCAAGACCAGATCAATGAACCTCAACTCCCTTCTCGATCAATGGTCGATATTCTACTTCGGGACTTCGACGATTTCACCCTCTACTTTCCTCTGGATTATTTTGTACCCGGAGTTCTAGATCGGGTGCCACACGTCCACCTCAAATCGATGACTCTCATTCTCTTTTCTGGTTTGAACTTTGGCGATTTCAAACTCTTCTCCGTCATGTTTTCCCATATTGTTTTCACCCGGAGTTCATGATCTGTCACCACGTTCCCTCTCGATCTGATGATCAATATTATTTTCGAGTCTTCAGGCTTCAGACCTTTTAATTCTCAAACTTCACTTTCCCTCGAAGTATGTAGATTTCTTCCATGTGTCCCCCCTTGAATTGGATGATTGAGAATTACTTTGGGTCTTTACCTGAAGTCCACAGATTCACACCACTTGTCCTCCAAATCTAACAATCCAGATTCATTTCGACTCTTTGGCTCTTTGATCTTTGGGAATTTCAACTCTCAAGTGAAACTCTCGAAGTGATTTCTCCAGAGTTATTGATCTGTCGACATGTGTCTCCTGGTGATCAATGGACAAGATCTCCTTTGGGTCTTCGGTGATTCTGCTCTCTCCTTGACTACAAAATCTCACTCAGGAGTTGTGGATCTTGCTCCACCTATCCCTCTTGGCGATGAATGGTCCCAATTCACTTCAGGACTTTGGGAATTTGGCCAGTCAACCCTCCTGTGCACACAAAGGTTAAAAATTGTGCACTTTACCTTATATCAGATGTTTATTTTCGCTTTGCGCTCATATCCAATGGTTAGGATATGTTCCTTCTCAGTGCCTCTCCTCTACTTCCCTGGATGTTGATCTAACAGTCTAGGATCTCCCTGTTGGCACAGGGGAAAACCCAGGGTTCAACGCTCAAGAGTGCACCAACAAAAACCTAACTACCGACCCTTTTGGCATCACCAAAAAAGAAGAAGAAGTCTCACCCGAGGTAGAGGAAGGGGTGGTTGCAAGACTCAGATGTATGCAACCCTAGCTGGGACATTGATCTATGATTATATCTTTTACAGTGCACTAAGCATAGATCATTCATCAATATTCAACCCTTATGGTACTTCGCAAATAACACAGAGCATCGTAGTGAATACTTAGACTAAATATGATTCAGTACTTAGCCATAACAATATAGATTCAATAGATCAAACACTAAGCATCTTATATATCATATCTAACATTCATTCATATATCATAAGAACAGAGCATAACTAGATCTATTTAATCACAACAAGAACTTAACCAAGAAGGAGATAAACACATTATGTCGAAGAACAGAGAACAATACACAAATTTACCATGGTTCACCCCCACCCTAGGGCTACGTCCACAAAGTCTTCTTCTTTATATTATCTTGATCAAGTGGTTACAACATAGAGCTTCAATGACCTGTACTTCACACAGGATAGAAGATCTGCGCAACTCACTAGATCCTTCTTCCTTTCACTTCAGCACAAAACTACAACACTTGCACTTAGCTTTCCAATCTCCTTACAATCATGCATAGAGCACTTGCAATATACATCCAATCACACAGATCCAGCTACTAGCACTAAGCCTTTAGCTATACATCACATAGATGTACTACTACTCCTCTCTACTTATGTTGCCTAAGTATCTATTTATAGATTACAAAATGGGCCTAAGCATAGGTAAACCCACGAGCCGACATCCCTTTCCCTTTACATCCACCCAAAACCCTAAAAGGGACCAAAAAATAGGTCTTGCTTCCCTAATTTCCGCTTCGCATTGCGCTCTATCTTTGGCAAGCTATCGTAGTCCCCAAAAATATTCACATATAACCAAGTATTCTTCAAACCTTGGTCAAGGGCCAACAGGCCCCCAACACCCACCTGGACTCATCCCAAGTCACTCAGGTTTGATCAATTCTGCCTCGAATGCCTCGAGCTTGGATCGAGCTTCTTCAACCTGCTGTAGTGCGACAACCTCTTGCTCAGTAAATTCCTGGATCACTATGTCATTGAGCGGTCCTTCAAGGCACTATTCTGCAGTGATGACAACCTGTTTGAGTTCAGCTCCCTAGCTTTCAAGTTCAATGAATAGTTGGCATGCCTTTTCTTGGATTGGTTGAAGTCGTTGGGAGACTTCCATCACTTTACTTTGCAGCATATGTACATGTTGTTGAGTTTTGTGTTGTTCTACAAACCTCTTCATTATTTCAACTAGGGTCAAAGTATTTATCTACGCCTATAGCGTGTCTTCATGCTACTTTGCTTCTTGGAGCTGTGCCTCCAATGTTTGCAATTCTGGATTCTCTGTGAGGGTTTCATAAGTCTGGGTGATTCTAGTGCTTAGCTGCTTACATTCCAAGGAAAAGTTTTTTAATCCACCAAATGTGCTTCGAGCAGTGGCCTCTCTTAGATCTCTTATTTCTTGGGGGGTCTCAGGCACAGTGCGGAGCTCCAGATCCGTGATACGCTGTTGGAGTTGTTGGATTAATTCTTCCAGTTGGGTCACCTGTTGTGGGATATGGTCTTCCATCTTCACTTCTATGACCGTCATAGAGTGCACTGCCTTGTGAACCTTTTCCTGAAATTCAAGTTGCTCTGCTAGAAACTGTTCCTTTTCCTCGTCCCACTTCACTTTCAGGGAAAGATTTTCCTGTTCTACCTCATTCTGTTGTTCTAGAAGTGCTTTCTGTTCTTGCATCAAAGCCTGGGTGGCTTGTGCTGTGTCTTATTGAGCTCGTCGAAGGTGAGCTTCGACTTGATCAACGATCTTGTGTAATTGAGTGGGCTCATCATCTGTTCCTGATGTTCCACTTATCAAGGGTGCTGTAGAAACTGCTTGGATGGACTGGAGTGCTTACTTCACTTCTTTTCATTCGCCCTTGATTCAGTTGAGTAGCTCCTCTTGCTTTTCTTATTTCTTTTCTGTGAGCTCTAGTGAAACATCATTCAACGCGGAAATTGAGAAGTCAAAGTCATCTGGGGTAAGGGTATTTTTATGCATTGTCTGGGTGGCCTTAGCTTTCTTTCAGGAGGAGGGTTTTGGTAGTGTCATCTTTCTTTTCATGGAGGGATCCTCCTCCTCTCTAGGTGGAGTAACCTCACCTCTGTTTTTCTCAACTTCTGTACTGCCTAGCTCGTCACCATCATCTCCTTGTGCAGGTGAGATCAACGTAGTCTTCATGGACATGCTAGGGACATCTTCAACTTTGTCATCCTTCTCAGTCCTGCTTGGCCCAGGTGTATCCAGCATAGCTTCAGGGATTTCCTCATCGAACATGTCTGCGGGGTCCGTTGCAATAAGGAGGGCCGCCACCATTTCTTGGTAATATCCTCCAAGTCATCTTCTGTCATCTTGTAGTAGGATTGGAGTTGTTGTTTATGCTCATCACCAGGCGCTTTAATATAGGTGAAGTGGTGGCCCACACTAAATTTCATCAAAGTTCTAAACCTATGAAGTACGTTTGGGGTGATTCGCGGTGTAGACTGAATTGAATTCTTCAGTTGGTTGAAGTAGGTGTGGAAGACAACATTAGACTGCCATTGCTTGTTCATGTCACTGGAGTACTACAGTGTACAAAACTTCATGGCTAGTGGTTCGAAGGGTTCGATCTCCAGAAAAGTGGCTCCCTATGGCAGTTCCCAAGCGATGAAAGTGATGAGTATGAGAAACCAACTAAAGTGGAACTCATACCCTTGGTATTTCCCTTCTATGCAATCCATCTCTAACTAGTTTACAAGATACTGTGCCCAATTCATCTGTAGTCCCTCGGCGCACTTCCCTGTGAGGTCAAATACTAAGCTAGTCACCTGTGTTGGTCTGTTCTTATGAACTAACTTGCCCATGATCAGCTGACATGCAAGGCACACTGCGCCACTCTGGATAGAGGCTACCTTATAGCCTCGCATACCTTATCTACATTGTCATAAGTTTCCTTTATCCACTATGCTAGTGCTCGGTTTGAGGTATTTTCTGGGTAAAAGTCTTGTGGGTCAGGGCCTTGCATGCTAAGTCTTGTGATCCGATTGATCAGAGTTAGATCCATAGTGATGTGGTAGTCCAACCATAAGTATCTACCGTGGTAGCAAGACAACAACAACTTGACGCATGCGTTGAATTCCTGATGTATGCCGAAGTGAAGGATCTTCATTACGTTGAGCAGTGTGGACTGTGTGAGGTTCTGGGCCCAGGACTGCGGGAAAATATTAGGATTTATACCTTTGGTCTTGGTTAAGTATTTATGCGAAGCTAACATGTTGTAGGTTTTGTGATCTCCAAGGTTAAAATCATTAAATTTCAGTGCTACGAGCTTATCCTGGTCAACACGTACTGCGCGCACCCCTTTCGGAAGATACATGGTGATCAAGGTGTACTCAAATTCTCTAGGTACACTTTCATTGTTAATCTTGCTGCTCAAAGGTGGTATGTAAACCGACATAATGCATAGGATCAACTTGGCATTTGCAATATCGTCTCTGTTCTTTGTTCTTGTCTCAGTCGTGGTTCTGGAAGGTCCTGCTCCGCGAGCAGTGGAGGGAGAAGCTTGGACTCCTCTTGTCGATGATGCTTGCACACCTACATACATCCTTCTCTTTGATATGACTCTCTTAGCCATTAGGTCAATCAAAACTTTTTCAACTGCTTTCTCAACAACGTTGAGCTTGTCCGACATACAAGCTTGGGTCCACTAGCTCAGGTGTGAAAATGAATTCAGAGACTACGATGAACAGTATGGGAACAAGGTAATGATCAGGGGGTGAAGTAATCTCAAGTTTCAGGCTCAAATTCTCACTTAGCAAAAAGTATTCTCACTGAGTGGCGCGATGGACTAAGTAGGGAAACTTAGCAATGGTCTTCTTGCAATGGATATGGGGCCTTCATTAACTCCGTTCTATCCATTCTGGTGCTATCCAATGGTCTAGTGGGAACCCATAATTTCTTTTCGACCCGTTTGGGGAAGAATTTGAATGGGTATATTGGTCCAACAGCTATATTGTTGTGCCATGGCGAAGTGCCAGATGTCGTTGTTCTGATATCTCGACGAAGCTCAATTCTTGTGATTTTTCCTTCTACGAAGTTTCCTCTGGATTCTTCTGTAACTTTCTGATTTTGGCCCTCTTCATACTTAGCTTCCTAGCCTTTTTCCTAGTGAGCTTAGTCTCACTCATCCTTTTTCCATTCTGAGTCTTATCTTCTCTCGACATAGTTGCTTCGCGCTACTTAGGTTCTTTCTTTAGATCCAAGGGTAATACTCCTTCATCATATGGGTTAAGTATTTCTATCTTTTGTGGTTCTTCTAATGCTCTTATATCTTCGACATCCAGGTCCCTGGTGTTTAACAACTGAGATCTATTTTCTTGTTCCTCCATCAAGTAGGTGATCCTTCTAATCATAAATTCTATGAGTTCTTGCTTCTTCTATTCTAGGGCTTCCTTTTCTTCTTTCCTCCAGATGTAGTCTTTTTCAATCCAGATCTTTCCTAACAAAGTTGGAAATGGGGCATGGTCCTCAATAAATCTAATGACTTTGAACTCTTCCTATGTTGAAGTTCCATGGGTTCTCCTAGCTATCTAGGTAATTCTGCCACATAGGGTTACCATTTTACCTTTAAATAATCTGATGGTTCCTAGTGAAGGGACCAGAGCAGGCCTTCCTAGGGTTTTCCAAGTGCTTTTTGTCATAATGATCATCAGTGTTCCCTCATCCATAGAACAATCAATGTCGAAGTCTCCTATTCTTACTTCGATTTTCTCCTTTTCTTTGAAGATCTCTGACAAACTGACATCCTTATGATCATCTAGGGTTTCTTTTATTTTCAGTAACATGATCTCTGATTCTTTCTGGGGTTCTTTCATAATTTTAGTCTCTTGGTCTCCTTCAGGGTTTGCTTGTTCCATATTTAGTTTTTCAAGTCTAGCAATCATTCTAGGGAAATCCAATACTTCATGGTCCATAGCTTTACAATAGAGGCAACTAGGGTTTCTCCTGAGGCATTCCTTAGCAAGATGTTCTAGTCTTATGCAATTGTAACAAAGAGTTAATCCTCTCTTTCTCGTCCATGATCCCCAACTCTTCTTGTACTGCGCGCTAGGATCATGATGGCTAGCCTGCAGAAATTTATTTCTAGGATCCGACATCCATTGGTTAGTCCAAAAATTCTTTCTATGCATAGGTATAACATATCTTTCACTATTCCTATTAGACCTATTCATATCAAACTTTATTTATCTAACAATGCTCTAGTTTTTAAGCTATGACAACATCTATCAAGTGTACCTAAATTCATGCTTCAGAAACAAAAAATTTCCACTTATCTTACCTATATAGAGCACAAAGCTTTCAAATCTAAAACTTGAACTATTCTTACCTTTACTAGAGGCTAGATCTTACAGATCTTACCTCTTTTCTGCGGAAATTTCTACTTTTATCTTTCTTAGAGCTTAAAGTGTTCAGATCTTGCTTCTTTTCTTCAATATCAACCTCTTTCTTGTAGATCTAACCTCTTTCCTTCAGATCTGACCTTTCTTTCTCTGCACAAAGCTTCGTAGTTCAAGTAGAATACTACATACTAGGGCAACAAATCTATGCACAAATCTTATTTCGCACAAATCTTTTTCTTCTTTAGTTCCCAACAATCACAGTTCCAAGTCCCGGCAACAGAACCATTTGTTGGCATAAGGGTAGACCCAGGGTTCAATGCTCAAGAGAGAACCAAGAAAACCCTAATTACCAGCCCTTTTGACAACACCTGCGAAGCAGATGAAGTCTCACCCAAGGTAGAGGCAGGGGTGGTTGTAGGAATCAGATGTATGCAACCTTATCTGGGACACCGATATGTGATTATATATTTTACAGGGCACTTAACATAGATCATTCATCAATATTCAACCCTTATGGTACTTTGCAGATAGCACAGAGCATCGCAGTGAATACTTAGACTAAAGATGATTCAGTACTTAGCCACATAAATATAGATTCAGCAGATCAAGCACCAAGCATCTTATATATCAAATCTAACATTCATTCATATATCATAAGCACACAGAGCATAACTAGATCTATTTAATCACAGCAAGCACTTAGCCAAGAAGGATATAAACACATTAGGTCGAAGCATAGAACACAATACACAAAGTTACCGTGGTTCACCCCCACCCTGGGGCTAGGTCCACAAAGTATTCTTCTTTATATTATCTCGGTCAAGTGGTTACAACACAGATCTTCAATGACTCGTACTTTACACAGGACAGAAGATTTGTGCAGCTCGCTAGATCCTTCTTCCTTTCACTTCAGCACAAAACTACAACACTTGCACTTAGCTTTCCAATCTCCTTACAATCATGCATAGAGCACTTGCAATATACATCCAATCACACAGATCCAACTACTAGCACTAAGCCTTTAGCTATATATCACATAGATGTACTACTAATCCTCTCTACTTACATTGCCTAAGTATCTATTTATAGATTACAAAATGGGCCTAAGCATGGGTAAACCCATGGGCCAACATCCATATCCCTTTACATCCACCCAAAACTCTAAAAGAGACCCAAAAATAGGTATTGCTTCCCTAATTTCTGCTTCGCATTGCGCTCCATCTTTGGCAAGCTGTCGCAGTCCCCAAAAAAGGTCACATATGACCAAGTATTCTTCAAAAATTGGTCTAGGGTCAACACTCTTCACAACCGATATGACGGCTGTTGTCACTCCTCCCGAGCTTCTGACTCCTTCCGACTTGGAAGAGTTTTGTGGATGTTTGAAGACCTCAACCCTCATTCTTCCCATGAGCCTGGATATCTTAGGTCTCGCCTTTTCTCTTGAAAATGTTATCTCTTCTGATCTTTTCTATTCTCTTAGACCGACGACACCGAAGGACTTCGTTACTCCACAGATTTCCTAATGGGTCATGACCATCTCTCTCGCAATTGTTCAAGGTCTAGTGGTCATGATTCGACCAATACCGAGGTGTCTTTTGATCGATGGTTCACAGTAATTATGGGGCCCCAACGTGTGTGCTCTTTATCAGAGAGCTTAACCTATGGAATCTAGAAAGTACTCACCCAACTTGGTTGAACTGGAGTCATTGATATTTTAGCCCGACGAGATCAACGACATTGGTGAATTGCGAGCTGGGAACTAGTGCGACTACTACTTTAACCTTCACACTCCGTAGTGATTCCCCACCCGCGATTTTCATTCATAGATCGATGGTTCATAGTGATTACGGGATTCAACCTCCACAATTTGGGAAGTGCTCACTCAACTCTAGACAAATCCTAATCGTTTATCTCCCATTCCTAACGCGATCAACGATGTGGGTTGATTACGGGCCATGAACCAACATGTCCACTAATTTCACCTTCGCATTTCGAAATGATTCCCAACCATCGATTTAATCGAGTGTATGGTGTTTGATTCATTAACCCCGGTGAGTGTTCGATTTGATCCAATGACCGGGATGGCCTCTCCTCCCGTTAAACAACTCGCTTTCATCTATGCTGTCAAATTATTAAGTCATCGATGCTTCAGGTAGCTTGACTATCATACAATTTGACATCTCAGAGCTACGAGCTCCAAGGTTCTGAAACCTTCATGAGCTAAGTCCTTTTTGTGTAGGGTTCCTAGACCCAGGTCACGTGGGTCTTCAGATAGCTCTTGGGCTATAATCCTCGCTCTTAGTCGGGTTTTTGGTTAAGGGCTTAGGTGTGAATTCAAATTCTCCTAGACTACTGGTATGAAGGGAGCTCCTTCCTAACTCCCATATATTTAAGCTCTAATTCAGGGAAAGGTAAACTCGTGAGGATACCAAACGATAGCTATGCTAAGAGGCATCCTCTAACTTTGGAACAATGATGTAGTTCCTTGGAGAAAGTGCCTCCAAGGATTGAATGAGAGCATACAGAAAATCAAATAGAAGTATATGTTCTCAATGGAATGAATGTATACTCATAACTTAATCATTTAATACATAAACCATTTATAGAACTATAAATACACACATGCAACCATTATTTCCAATTCACAGCACAAGGCATGAAAACACTTATCAGAACCATAAGGCGTGATGCGATTGCTAAAATGGGTGCTTGTTTCCACCCAACCATAGGCTCAGTCACTCCTAATGGATTTATCACTGGCCACCCTCGAGCTTAGACCACGATTCTTAGAGATTCAATCTCTTCCTTCCAGCTCAACAAAAGTTAGGGACGAAGGTTACTCTCCTTCTCCCAATACAAAAATAGATAGGGACGAAGGTTACTCTCCTTCTCCCAATACAAAAATAGATAGGGACGAAGGTAGATCACCTTCCCCTGGATCAATCTCTATTTTCTATGATCAGAACTCACTCCAATTCATTCCTCTCTCAGACCCGAGAGCTCTGAGTCTTGTCTCTGCACTCTTTGCAGGTCTCCCTCTACACCCACCATGCTTCCTTTCTTGTCTTCCTCAACAAGATTGTGTGTGGCTTGAATTCCTAGTCCATGGTTAGGTCTGTATGCCTTATGGATGAGAGGTCTGCCCCATCCCCTCTTTAACTCTTGAGGAGGTCTTCCCACCTTCCATCCTAACTGTAATTTATTCCTGGGTCAGAGGGTTGTTCTGATCTAAGCAATTAAATCCAGCAAGGTACTGGTTCGGTGGAGATTAATGCAACAATTATGGGACCCCTCCACCACCTTTTCATAACATTCATGGTCTCTTCTTAGCACGTCCCCTTTCCATCAATCATTCAACACGTATCCATTTTCTATTAAAATAACAAAATTTACATTCATCGACCTTTTATACAAAGGTCCATCAAATCAAACATTCACACCTTTGAGTTTTCCATAGTTCCTTGGCCAATATAGTTATAATTACAAACTGGGGGAAACAAGGTGTTACACTGTCCTTCTCTTTCCAGGGCTCCAGTGTAGTTGGTCCAGGTTATTTATGCTGGGACTCCCAGGACTCGCAACTGTGAGAAAAGTTGGACACAAGCCAAAGCATCTCAGACATGTAGGCCTCGATTCAAGGTTGGATTACACCAACAATATCTACAACCAATAATACCATGGTTGAACTTCAACAGTTCATCTTCCTTTCCCGAGCCAAGACATGAAGGAAAAAATATGAGTGGGTGAAAGAATGAATGGAGTGGAATCTCCATGAGAGGGGTGAACAACAAGCAAGTGATTGAACGAGTGAATGAATGAATGCATGAGTGCGTGAGTGAGGAAACCAACAGAAGAACAATAACGAGAATGAGAGTGAGAGAGAGAAAAAACCCCCCAACAGACCAAGGATGGGTTTATGTAATTCTTGCAAATCAAGAACCTCATGGCCTTCCCCCAAGAAGCTCACGTAACTGATTCCCCCCATTAGACAAAATGGGAAATTAAAAAATGAAATAAACCCTTAACCCCTCAAGCCCCCTCTCTTGTGGAATCATAGCCCCCTCTCTTGTGGAATCATAGCCCCCTATAAATCTATTCCTTATCTGTCTAGAATCCAACGATGTATTTATTATTAATAATTATCAAAACATTACATTTCTTAGGCACACTGGCCTCTTTGGGCACTCTGACCTCTCAACAATTAACAAATACATTATTTAATATGGCGCTCAAAATCCAGGGTGTTACATCAGCTATACACACATGGCCACCAAAAAATCCTTGTGGTCAGTGGAGGATCGACTTCGAACTTTATTAATGGCTAAGTCATAGTTATGTCACTTCCAGTTGTAGTTTCTAGGATAACTGCCAAAAACTGTCAGCATGCTCCAACAAGTGTTAAAAGTTTTGGTCCTCGTAGATCTTGTTGATAATATTATGACCATTTTCAACCATTAAAATGATAAGACCCTCACATCGACCACATGTTTGGTGAGATACCCATTAGATTTAGAATCCAGCCAGAAGATTTCATCGCATTACCAGTCCCGTCACACTTCCACTCCATAGATCACATTGGTGGCCTAATTAATCACTCATTGATCAACCATTAATGTTCTATCCCATTACCTTAGCTATAATACTCCAAAATCTTGTTGAGAATGGCATTCTATTCACCTAATTTCCTTCTCCTGTTGAGTATATGCATCCTGGTGCATTCTGAGATGTCGGTCGCTACCTAGTTCCCGAGCCAATTTCTCTACTAGGAATCCAACATGAAAATGATGATAATATCAGGAGGATGAGGCCCATTATTGAAGGAAGTAGTCCCAAACAATCCTATGATCCTATGATTGAGGTATTGGGAGATTTCAAAGGAAAATATGAGCAGGAAAAACTATTTGACATGGATCTCATGGACACAGCGTTGTTCCCACAAATGAACATCGACATGTTTTGTGAGATGGACTCCAAGCCAACATGGGAGGTGCAGTTCATCCCAAAGGCTGAATTTATGAATCTTTTCCACTCGACGATCATGAACCTCTGGGACCTCCTAGTGTTCGGAACCACCAATGAAGTTATGCGATGCACCAAGTTCCTCATCAGCAGGGTGCATGATAGGAGTTTATGACTTGACATGAGATACTACATTCACGTCGAGGATATCCATCATCTTACAGGATTATATTTGGAGGGAGAGGACATCTCCAAAGGATTTCAAGGACTAAGCAAATAGGGAAAATGAAAGGGAAAAATTAACTTGTATGAGGGTTTCCATATACAGATGGGGGGTCGCACAACAAATATTGAACCAATCCTCCCTGAAACGGTGAGAAAAATATGCTATGTGATTTTTAGCAAAGTCATGCGCTCCTACTATAAGGGTGAATGCACACTTTATGCCCTGTCAGTGGCTGAGTTCTGCGCAAATGGTGTAGTTACCTATTGGAGGAACTCCTTGTCACTTGTGAGGAAGTTTAGGATAAGGGAGGCACCTTCACAGATGGATATCCACTTTTGGCCTTCGTAATGCTAAAGTGGAGGCCACTCATGAGAATACACTTAGCACAAGCAGACAAAGGGTGCCTCACAAAGATGTTTGAACGTTGGCATTGAAGGTCAGACTCGAAAAATATGGAGTTCAACAATGTTGTGTTCCTAAAGTGGTACAATTAGTTGATTGACACCACCCAAAGGATGTGTATACTGTAGGAGTTGTTGAACATGCATACAAGGAACATCTCCTTTTCTCTGAATTGAAATCACACTTTTGTTTGGCCAAGGAATGAAAAGCCTTCAGACTTTCACACAAGGCCCCTACCATACTATTTGGACTATTTGGATGAGGAAATACTATACAAGGAGATCATGTATTGGCTAGGAGTTAAATGCACCCTGCACAAGTCGAGCGCGCATTACTTATTTCCACCATAATTGTTGAAGAAGAAGAGTCCAAAATAAGAAGAAGTATCAAGCTCCATCAAGGTAGAACAACCAAATAATTCACCAATGACCTCAGAATCATACTCATAGGAAGAACATCAGTTGTAGAGGAAAACGAGGCATTTTCTAGGATGCCCCAAGCTTCTGGATGAGGACATATTTTCAAGTAAGACCATTAACGAAATTTTATCTACTGCCTTTATACATGAGGTTCCAGCCAAGAATCCCAAAACCAATGTGTCCCTACAGTTAGCCCAGCTAAACTCATCAACCCTTGGCCTATATAGACTACACTACCTCGCACCCAAGCAACCACTCGGGCAACCCAAAATTTTATCCACATTATCGATGACCATGAGTCTCACCCCTATATACCTCCCACCGTAATCACTAAGCAAGAACCATCGCCACCAACTAAGGATACAACAGTCCCACTACCACCCAATTCACTAGAACCCATGCAACTTAATATTCCAGAACAATTTCCCTCTCAGAAGA
>JASDQU010816428.1:0-19808 GCA_032191745.1 Picea mariana
GTTGGGTTTGTACACTCCACTTCCAGTTCCTTCTCGACCATGGGAAAGTATTTCCATGGATTTTGTTGGTGGTTTGCCTATGTCGAGAAAGGGTCATGATTATCTTTATGTTGTGGTTGATCATTTTAGCAAGATGTGTATTTTGATGCCATGTACTAAGCAGGTCACGGTAGAGAAAACAACACAGTTGTTCTTTCAGCATGTTTGGGTGCATTTTGGATTGCCCAAGTCCATCATTTCTGATCGGGATTCTCAATTTGTTGGAAGTTTTTGGTCGAGTTTGTGGGCACTCATGGACACCAAGCTGAAGAAGAGCACAACTTTTCATCCGCAGACAGATGGTCAGACAGAGGTGGTGAATCATACAGTGGTACATCTTCTTCGTGCATATTGCAGCAAGCATCCTAAGCTTTGGGATGAGCATTTACACTATGTTCAGCATGCGTACAATCGAGCCAAGCACTCTTCGACTCATATGTCGCCATTTGAGACTTGTTTCGGCTATTTGTCCAAGTCACCCTTAGATTTTATCTATGGGAAAGATATTGCTGTTGATGGGCAGTATGATATTGATCGGGCAGAGAAGTTCATCGAACAAATTCAGTCGATACATCAGGTGGTGCATGAGCAGTTGGAGAAGAGTCAGGCAAAGTACAAAGCAAGACAAGACAAGCATCGAGTTGATCATAGTTTCGAAGTTGGTGATGAAGTATGGCTTTACATCAGCAAGGAGAGGCTTAAAGGAGAAGGTAAAAAGTTGAAACCAATTCGATATGGTCCTTTCAAGATCATCGATAAAGTTGGTAATAATGCTTTTCGTTTAGAATTGCCTCCATATATGCAGATGTATGCAGTTGTGAATGTTGAGAATTTGAAGTTGTATGAGCCTCCGTTGATTGATGATCAAGGAGAGCATGTTCAGATTCCTTCCATAGATGATTCTTCTCCAGAATATCTAACAGAACTGCAGGAAGACACCATACTTGACAGAAGGATGAGGACTTCGAAGCGGGGAGATGTGGAATATTTGCGAGTTGGTCTTAAAGGGACAAATCCAAGCAAGGCCAAGTGGATTGAGGTTGGAAGGGTGAGGGAACTCTACCCTCATCTTCACATAGACTGAGATAGTCTTTTGGAGGTCCAAAAGCTTCCCAATGGGGAGGTGTGATCAGGGGATCAAAAATTGCTCAATTTTCAAAGTGCTCGGATTGAGACGAAAACAGTGCCATTGCGTCCGTCTCATTTTCCTGATTCCGGTGGTATATTTATTTTCGCGAATGGAGTCCGTATGGAGGAGATATCGAAATTTTACCATCGAGTCAAAAAGGTCAAAGTTGGGTGCTGACTGTACCTGTCCGTACAGTCCGTACGGCCACGTGGAGGGCCGTACCTTTTGCTAACTTGGTAGAGGGGTGACGTGGAAGCTTGATGACATGGCTCATATCGGTTGGTTGATTATTGTCCAATGAGGTGTTGACACATGTTGTATTGGGAACGAATGAGAAGAAGACACGTGGCCCAATGCTTGGGCGACACGTGTCCCTTCTTTGTTTGGTTTATATTTCTTTGTTAAAAAATATTGGAGTCCGCGGGTTTGAACTCGGGACCTCCTACAACACAAAGATTTTGCAACACTCCAATAGCCATTGGGCCGCCCGTTGGTACTTGATTACCATACCAATTAACATATATTTAAGTTTGTTTGTATGTGGTATGGGAAAAGGGGCGGGCCGGGGCTTACGCCCCGACCCTTGGTTTTATTACAAATGCATATGACCCATATCGTATCAGATTGTATATTGGCGCGCATGCGTTATTTATATTATATGTTGCATTGTAATACATTTCAATTGCAATGTATTTGCTATATGTTTATTGTATTGCGTGTGGTTTGAACCTCCGACCCACGTTTTTACATTGGCGCGCAATTTTTAAATGGAAGTTTGAACGGTTGGACAGTTAAACTCCTATTTGCACCCAACCTTTGGTCTTATGACCATGTGGCCCAGTGCTGAGGCGGTTAGGGGCTGGAGGCGCCCTAACCATCCTACAGTTTGGACCATTTTCGGAACCGTTCGGTGTTGGGTTTATACGCGCGTTTTGGAGCGTGTTCCAGGTTCATGTGTGGAGGAGTGCAGATTGTAGAACCAGAGACAACAAAGAAGGAGGGAAGACTTCAAGGAAGCTATCTTCTTCATTTTTTGACCGTTTCAGGTGCCGTCAGAGCCTAGACAGGGGTTTTGGCACGGTGCGGAGCCATTGGAGCAGTTATTTTGTTGATTTGAGCACTGTAAGACTTGTTTTTAAGCACTTTGAGCAATTTAATATAAAAGATCCATTTGGAGGCTGGACCAGGAGATGTAGCCCGGAGTGGGGTGAACTCCTTTATCAAGTTGTTGTGTTTATGTCTTATGTTCAATGATTTATGATGCTATCTATGCTTATTTATACATAAGTAATCCTTTAATATGTGTTGCAAATTGATCCTGTTGCATTAAACACATAACATTTCACTTGCAAATTTAATTTAATTCAAGTTTATCAAGTCTTCGTCATATTTTTAGTTCAAATTTGAACCTGGTCTTTGTTTTCTTTCCTTGTTGGCAATGCTTGCATAAAGTGTTGGTTGGTTTCGTGATCTGGGGCATTTCTTTGACTGCTTCTCTTTTGCTGACTTTCACAAGGTTATCAAAATGCATGTGACCCACTCTTTTGTGTCATTGCCAACTTTCATCTTCCTTTCCTAGACAACACTTTTCATTTCCAATTTCGCTTAACACATATATGTTGTTTGAAGTTCTTGCAATTGTAGCGACCAATTTACCTGAACCTTCTTTTCTTATCTCACACTTTTGTGAATCGAAAGTAAATTTATGACCTTGGTCACACATTTGACTCATGCTTAAAAGATTATGTTTCATATCTTCTACTAGTAGAACATTTTCTGCCTTTTCATTCTTGTTTCCAATTCAGACTGTGCCTTTTACAATGATTTTGGATGAATCATCATTTCCAAAGGATACTGATCCGTCTCTTTCCTTTCGTAATGTAAGAAACTTGTCTCTATCACCTGTCATGTGTTTTGAACATCCACTATCAACATACCAACCACGTTTATTCTATTTAGCTTGTAGAGTGACTGTGCATTCTTCATTGCTATACCGATCTTGCTTTCTTATCCGTGTCATTTTCTAAGGTTCTTGTTTGTGGTTCTATTGAGGTTCTTTAGGAGGGACTGTCATTCTGCAATTTTTGGCCATGTGTCCAAAATTGTTACATTTGTAACATTCCAGTTCAATGCTCAAGGATTCAAACCTGTTGTAACTTCTTCTCTGTGTTTCACTAGGACTTCTTGAATAACCCCTTTGTGTATGGCTCTCAAAGTAGTTATTGTTCCTGTTGTTAGCTCTACAATTTACACCTTTATGTCCAAAATTATTACAAGCATAACATAAACCAAAAAATATAGTTTGATACCTGGTAGTTCAAGATCTTATGAAAGGAGGTGCTCTTATGAACCCTTCTTCTTCTTGAGGCTTGTCTATCTGTTGTTGATTCTAAAATCTAAATCTTCTCGGTGGAGGAGTGTCCCTGTAATCTTTCTTGTATATCTTTCTGTCCCCTTTGATTGTTTATGCATAAATTTTTGGATTTGTTTCTTTCTCTGTTGTTTTGGAGCTTGATCCCTTTTCTGTCTGATTGTATCCAAGTTCGGATTTGTCAAGATAAGATTTTTGACTGCTGATAATGTCATCTAGAACTTTTGAGCTATTCTGCATATTTTTCTTTTGAATATCCTTTCTTAGTGTGACAATCTTTGCTTCCAGGTTTCCAATGATCCGGTCCTTTCTTTCTAGCTGTTTTTTGAGTGCTTCTTCAATTCTTTTATCTTCTTCAATTTTAACCTTCAATTTTGTGATCATTTGTTCTAGTTCTTGAGTGTCTTTTCTCTTATCTAGTTCTGCTTGTAGTTTCTTGTTTTTCTTCTTTTCTCTTTTGATAACTTCTATGGCACTCATTAATTCTTCTTGAAAGTCAACTTCTTCCTCTTCAATTTCTTCTTCATATGATTCTCCATATTATTCTTCGGAGTCTTCTTTATCAGAGTCTTCTACTGCCATGAATAAAACTCTCTCTGTTTCACTGTCACTGACTTCATCTTGATCTGATGATGAGATGTCTTCTTTGGTGCAAAAGTTTTTCTTGAAAACTTTCTTTGTAGTTCTTTTACCTTTATATGTTTGTCTGCCTTTTGAGTAACCTTCATCATTTCTCTTTTTCTTATGAGGACATTTGTTAGCAAAATGACCAATACCATCACAATTAAAACAAATTAAAGGAAGCTTACCTCTATACCTACCATTGGTTCCCTTGTTCAGTCTTTTGACAAAGTTGTCCACTTCTTCATCATCTTACGAGACATCGCTACTGCTGTTATATTCTTCTTGTTCCTTTTTCTCTTGCTTTGATCTTTTGGTTTCTTTGAAGGTTGCTTCTTTTACATCTGGATTTTCCTGTTCAGTTCTCATCTCATATGTTGTGAAGATTCCATGTAGTTCATCCATGCTTATTGAGTTTAGATCCGATCTTTCTTCTAGTGCTGATATCTTAGGGTTGAATCTCATATGAAGAGATCTTAGTACCTTTTGAACAATTACATATTCTTCGATTTCTTCTCCCAATCCTATGATTGCATTCACTTTTTCATCGACTCGTAAGAAGTAGGCTCCGATATCTTCATCTTCTTTCATTTTTAGTTGTTAGAACTGACCTCTATAAGTTTGAAGCTTTGCTACTTTGACTTTTGAATCTCTTTCATAAATATTTCGAAGCTTGTCCCAAATCTCTTTAGCAGATTTACAATGTGCAACTTTGGTGAATATCGTATCACTAAGACCATTCAAAATTGCATTTATGGCTTTGGAATTATTCTCACCGAGTTTCACTGCTTTCTCATTTGTTGGTGGAACTGCTGGTGCTGTGTATCCATATACAATTGATTCCAAACTTGAAATCCCTATGCCTGTATATATGTCTTCATCCTTATGCTTCGAAATCATACTTTTGTCCATCAAACTATGGTATTCCATTTTTATATGAGTTGGTACTCTCCATGATCTACCTTCCAGTGGTTAAACTGATTTCTGAAGGAACCTTCTCTGATACTAATTGTTGGATTACTGAGAGGGGGGGTGAATCGGTAATAGCGTAATTATAATCCTTTTTCTTCAAATGTTATATCAATGTAGAATTATTATCCAATAATGAGCAGTAAGAAATAAACAATCACACACATACACAGTACACCAATTTTTTACGTGGAAACCCAAATCGGGAGAAAACCATAGACTGATTTTTCTTATATGTCTTGAAGAATTACATTCATTGGAAGCACCAACTTCCTTTATTTCCAGCTGCAACTAGAAGGAGGCTCCAACCCCCTAGTTTTTCAGGCTACAACTTGAGGGAAGCTCCAACTCCCCAATTCTCTGGCTACAACTAGAAGGAGGCTACAACCTCCTATGTTCTCCGGCTACAAATGGAAGGTGGCTACAACCACCTGTCCTTGCCCTGTCCTGCCACCCTGAAGTAGAAGTATAATGATAGAACCACTGTCACACTATCACTGTGAGATATACTGCTGTAAACCTGTACCAATAAATCTGAACCATGCATCAACCATGCATCAACCTGTACCTCAACCTGTAATCAACCTGTACCATAAACAAGTACATAAACCATGCACAAACCTGTAATCAACCTGTACCATAAACAAGTGCATCCAACCATGTACCAAGTAAGTACCAATCATGTGTCAACTACTCATCAACTATGACTCATCAATATGTACCAACATCATCAACTGTACTCCTCATGTATGTGTGTTTCAGGATAAATCCATGAGTGCGAACACAAACCGATCTCCCTAGATCCACTTGGATCTAGAACAAAACAAGACAGAATAATACTCTTTCCCTAGATTTTAACTGTTGAATGAACTAGGAGGCAAGAATCATGAACATACCTTATGATCGCTTCCTTGGGTCTTTGTTGTTCCAATATTCACTCCAATGCACTTGTATCATCAAGACCACAACGAAACAAACCAATCGAAGTGAAGACAATTCAATATATTCAACAATTAATCTATGTATATGATCAAGGAGTTATACAATAAAGTGACATTAGCTTTATGAGAAAGGGACATATTACTGTATTATATTGATTGAAAGTGAAACATACAACCTGAGCCTTGATGTTGCAAACCTCCTTTCGATGGCTCCTAGCTCTAACACACACACTTGCTCATGCATGAAGAAAATCAACCACTTTTGATAGCCTTGCTGGTGGCTCTAGCTATTGTAGCATCAGTCCTTCATACAATCTTCCACTAATTCTTCAATAAATCTCTTGCTAGTTTGCTTCTAAACTTTTCCATGAGCATCCTCCTTAATATATAGGAGATAATGAATTAGTTACTTGGATAGGAATAATTCCAAGATATCAGGAAAACCAATACTTAGATAACCATTCGAATGCCATCTCATCCTTCTAGAAGATTCCCTTATAGAAGATTTGAGAATTTTATCTTTTTCCTTCCTTTAGAAGATGTTCGCACCCTGATAGTTAGGTAAACTGCGAACTTCTTGCACCCCAGCTTAATGCATCCCGTGAGAATCATGCATTCTCGCAGACAAATATATGGGTAGCCTGCGAACCTCCCTTAAAAATATGATTTCTGGAAAGAGACAAAGGTAACTTTTCTCAGGAAAGAGTTCCAATGAAGAGCTTGAGTTCTCCATCATTATTACATCAGCATGACAACCAAAATTATGGATAACAAAATTCCCCCCCAAGTCTGAGAGTAGAACCAGTGATAGTCGATAGACTTTGTAAGCTGCATGTGTGTGTCAAGAACCAAGAGCACATCTAATCGGAAACCTGCAAACATCGAAGCATTTGCTGAATATCATATATATCAATTTCTGAGGTAGGCATTCCCATACTCAGATCATAGACTAATGACATCATAAACAAAGGTCATGGCCACCAATCATACACTATGGATCCATGCTGTCACAATATAGCATAGCCACTTGAATACACTGTGGATCTACGCGACAAAGTTTAAATCAAGACAACATAGCCACAAAACATACACAGTGGATCTATGTGTCGCAAATTATACATACTCCATCGCAACCTGGATCACAAAGAGAATATCCAGGGTCTTCAATCTCATCGCCCAAAGTATGAATCTAACCATGTGATTACATGTGTTGAAGTCGAACATGGCAGAAACCACTTGATTACCGGTCATTGATGTAACCGTTAACAAGTGCGAGGGAAATAACCATTAATGTCAATGACTCCCAAGGTACTATAGTACAATCCATCGACCATGAATAAATGAGTTGATGTCGAACATCCGACGGAATCTTTCGATCAAGGGTCAATGATGTAAACCCACTGTCGAAAGCGAGGAAACTTGCCATTGATTCATGCAAGCTCCAAGGTACTGAATAATTTTTAAGTCTTGATTTTGGATAATGAGATGAAGTCGATGGAACAAAACTCGTCACAGGAGGGCCTTGATGTATCCCCCATCAATGACACGAAATGAGTAACAAAGTTTGAAGGTGAAACAAAGCATTTTGCAAATTAGACTGGACACAGGGAAGGCCGACACAGAGAGAATGGATAACTGCAGATGGCCGACTCAATATAGGTTTCAGATGGACTTCTCTTGAACATATGAACGACACGACCAATGATTTGGCAGCATTGACTCAAAGACGACACATGGAATGACCTTGTAATTAATCGAGAGAGAGACAGATGGATTTCCCAAACCAGTTTCAAATGATGAATAGAGGGTGTTATGTTCAAGAGCGACACTGACTGCCAATCAATACAAAGATGAAACATATCCCTTTCCCAAATTTTCCCCCACCATTTCTGGCAAGTACCTCTTTATTTTTATGCAAGATTGAAGAGGATCACATATGCTTGTTGATATAAGCTCATCCTTCGAACGAGTCCCTCGGAGTATTTTTAATGAACCCTAGGAAGGAGTGGTTCGGTTCCATCACGGGTCTGTCAATGTTTGTTTAACGAGTCTAGAGATAGTAAACTCGAAGGTTTTTCAAGATTATAGAGTTTGGAAAAACAGTTAAAAGAGAACTCTCTTAGTTAATTTTTCGTACAGTAGTCCAAAGAGACCAAAAAAGGGTTAAACTATCACCCGAAAGATGCGTACCTCAAATACTTTATCGAGCGTGAAAATAGTAAGGTCGCTCGACAATCTTGTCATGTTTAGAGAGTCTGAAAAGATCTTTAAAGAGAACTCCAGGGGGGTTCCTTTTTCGTATAACCACAGTGAGCCCGAAAAAGTGATAAAACTATGCTCGATCACGTTCTTATGTTTTTCACAAGCACAAGAACAGACAAAAAGGCGCTCGAGGTTTTATGTAAAAACCATAAAAAACAATCAAAATCACACCATGACGGAGAAAAAATGTCCATAATCATCATTGTTTCATACCTGCAAGTCATTACACTCATTTTCACATTAGTCATTAGGTTTAAATAAGAAATAAACATAAAAAACCCAAACTTGACATAGTAAAAAGTAATTTAAATGAGTAAATAATCAATTTTACACTATCATTTCACATTTTCACCATTGAGTTCCAAAAACCCTCATTTTACCCTCTGAATTCGGTGTCGATTTCTGGGAGCTACGAGTGATCATTTGATGAGCCGTCAGTAGCATCTTGGTAATTTCTTCATTCTTGATCTTTTCATGGTTTAAAATTTTGATTTCATTGGTTAAAAGTTCTGTTTTAAGTTATTTTTTGAACCATATATGCGTGGAGGCATTCTCACAGGTGGCCCATATGGGACCTGCGAGAATGAATCATTCTCGCAGGTGGGCCTTAAGCCACCTGCGAGATGTTTGCACTGTGCATAATATGGCACCTGCGAGTAGCACATAACTCAAATTTTTTTGAAAAGTTTAGCCAATAGAAAAGATTCATTTCATGAATAAGATCATTAATCATCTTTGTATGTTTCTTATGCAGGTAAATAGCCACAAACATGGTGCTTGAGTGGTGAGAACAATAACATGAGGAGGATAACTAAAATGCCGAGAATCATCCTCCCACCATAGCTGCATTAAGAGATTGTGGTATCTTAAAATACTTCCGTATCCAGGGCATGAGAGCCCAAGTCCGATTACTGGAGTATCTAGTCCGAATGTGGGATCCAGACCAGCAAGTTTTCATTTTAGGAGCTCACACATTAACCATTGACATAGAGGACATATACTTCTTGACCGGATTATCCAGGCACGGGTCTTATGTCAGTTTGACTGGCAGCAGAGGTGGTGGGTTGAAAATGAGTGAATATTGCAACCAATACTGTGTACCTAAGGCCGAAAGAAAGAAAGGGAAAGTGACAATCTAGGGAGTAATTGACTTGACTCTCCGCACTATTCTCTTCACAATTGCTTGGATGGCTGGAAGTGTCGCTCCCCATATGGCATTGCAGATCTATTTCCAGTACGCCATCGAGTGTACTGAGCCCCGAGTATTTAACTGGGCTGATGCAGTATTGCGCAGTATCAAAAAATAGCTGACTAAGTGCAGGCGGGGAGATCTGAAACAATTTGGATATGGGTCTTTGTTAGTGTCCTTCTTCCTAGAGAGGGTCCCTGTATTTCATCTACAGTTTGAGTGGAACTTTTCGGGTCCTAGGGATCCAAGGATGTTACGATGGTGTCGGCTCATGGCTCGGCACGTGGCAGCACCAATCGTCAAATATGACGATATTTTCTTTGACTGGTTGCAAAACTAGATGCTGATGGTAGATGACTATGCATATGTCGGGTTGGATTTCCGAGGAGATCTGGATCTAGCACTACCTAAAGACGCTCAGTGAAGAGACCTCGGTAAGAAGTACACAAATTTTCTCTTTTTTAAATGTTTTTGAATTTTTATCATATTTAAATGTTTTCGTTTTATATATTTATCTGAAGACTAACAAAAAATATTTGTTGATAACACAGACGATGGACCGTATAGACCTCCTGGTACCTCTCCTATCCAGCGATGAGGAGAAGCAGAAACAATATTGCCATAGTATGCCAAAGATTACCAGGTGGTGGAATATAACTTAGAAGGCCTGACATCAGACATTCCAGATATGACTCTGGAAGAGGTTCCACGACGCGATCAGCGTCATACTATAGGGGTATCAACAACTATGGGTCGACTGCTCCACAGGGTAGCTAGGGAAGTTGTGTGTTACCGTGGACGTCATCCGTGACGTCACTATGTAGAAGCTATAATCTTCAATTTTTGATATTTTGGTCTTCGGACAAACATTTTGTAAAAACAAACTCTTTTGATCGTTATATATATACAGACGACTTCTATCGGTTTACTTTACATTGTGTGAATTGTAATGTGTTTGATTTATAAATGATTTAAATGTCTGTCCAATAAATAATTAGCCAAAGCATCTGTTAATGTATTAAGACATCTAGGAATATGCTGATATTCAATGTGATCAAAATACCGTTCCAAGAGGCGAATCCGCAAATATACCCTTAACAAAGTAGGACTTCAGATAGAGTAGACATTACTTAGTTGTAGTACTACAAGCTGCGAGTCAAGTCGCACAACCAAATGACAAATTCCGAGAGAGATATCATCAACCAATAATTCAATAACGGCGCTATACTCTGCGATGTTGTTGGTTGCTTGGCCAAGACATACACCTCGTAAAGATATAAGTTCATTTTTAGGGGCATAGATTGCCCATGCAACGGAAGCTAAGTTTTGAGTACTACGGCTAGCACCATCAGCGAAGCCAATATAAGGTAGCAAATACTCTGACATCTGGCAATCAAACACAATGTTACGTAAGGGCAGAGACCAGATAACGTCAAAAGCAAATTAAAGTAACACACACAAAGTATGATACATAAAATACAAGTACTTGTGCACAAATGACTTATGCATAGTACTTCTTCAAGTATAACCCATTTCTGGGTTCACTTAAAGGTATACCATCGTAATCAACCAGCTCATACGCTCCTTTTTCCAAAACTTTGCGAACAATGTAAGGGCCATGCCACATTGGTTCAAATTTCCTAGCTCCTAAGATATCTTTATCTTGTTCATACATAAGAACAAGATCACCTTCAGAGAAAACACGAGGCTTGACATGCTTGTCATACTGTGCCTTGATGCGTTTCTTTTGGGCTTCTATTACTAGAGTGGCATCACGTCGGGTCTCATCTAATCACATCAGATACAACAAACGTTCCTCTTCAGCAGAAGTATTGGGTAAGAGTTCGACAGCTAGATTCAGAGAAGGTATCTCACATTCTATTTGCAGAATGTCTTCCACGCCATAGACTAATCGAAAGGGTGTAAACCCCGTAGCGGATTTGACAGATGTCCGATATGCCCACAATGCCGAAAACAACATCGTGTGCCAGCTAGTTTTATGAATTCCTATCATCCGTCGAATCATAGTTATAAGAACCTTATTGATTGCTTCGACCTGGCCATTAGCTTGCGGATAATAGGGTGTTGAGCTATCATGACGAAGACCCAACTTTTCCGTAAGTTTAGACATCATAAAATTTCTAAAATGACTACCGTGATCGGTAACGATATCTTGAGGAATACCAAAATGAGCTATGACATGGTTGAAAAGAAATAACATTGCAGTCTTTCCAGTATTATCGAATTTTGGCATCGCCTCGGCCCACTTTGTAAAGTAATCAATAGTTACAATGATGTAACCATGCCCCCCGGCCGAGTGAGGGTGACATGTCATGAAATCAATGCCCCATTTTGAAAAAGGACCAACTAAGACCACAGGATGAAGGGGAGCAGGATGCGACCGAATTATCTGATTGCAGGTCTGGTAGGCATGGCACTTTTGAACAACAGTAATGCAGTCATTGAACAAAGAAGGCCAAAAATATCCTGCACGTAAGATCTTCTGGGTAGTAGCATACCCAGACATATGACCACCACATGCTCCGGAATGGCAGTCATTCAGAGCTTTCTCGGCTTCGTCAAAATTCAAACAACGTCGAAAATAGAGTCAATTCCTCGATGGTAAAGAGTATCTCCAAGGATAATGTACTGACGAGCTTGATAACGGACACAACGTCGTTCATCAATAGACAAAGCCGGTCGAAAAGTCTGGGTTTGGAGATAGATAATGATATCTCCATACCAAATATCATCAGTGTTGATAAGGAAAAGTGATTCATCAGGTAATGAATCGACTGCTATAGTTTCCGTGGCAGAGTGGGGAAAATCGCATATTAACTCAGCAAAAGCTAAGGATTTCTTCGACGTGGCGCGATCGAATTCCAAGTCGAACTCCTGGAGTATGACAATCCATTTGGAGTACTTGCCCCCTAGCAATTGATGTGTCAAAATATGTTGCATAGGGTTGCAATGTGAAATCACTGTAGTTTTCCTTGAGAGAATATAATAGCGAAAACATTGAACCACTTGAACAGCAGCCAAAGCCAGTTTTTCAACATGTTGATACTTGATCTTAGTTGATGTGAGACTTCGACTCAATTAATAAATAACATGTTTATCGTGTGCATCATCCTCTTGAACGAGAACCATGCCAATAGTATACTCGGAAGCAGCTAGATAAAGAAAGTAATCCCGACTATAATCAGGAGGGAAAAGAAGTGGAGCTTTCGTGAGGGACAACTTCAAAGCTTCAAAAGCGTTGTTGGCAACTTTATCCCAGACAAAATCTGAACCTTTCTTTAGAAGACGTGTAAAACCACGAGTAATCTCGGTGTAATTAGGGATGAAACAACGAAGAAATTTTGCTTTCCTCTGCAAACTTTGTAACTGGTGCAGTGAAGAAGGAGGAGGAAGATTAAGAATCACCTCAACCTTAATAGGATCTACCCGGATCCCTTGACGTGAAACAATAAAACCTAGAAGACGGCCGGACTCTACGCAAAAGACGCATTTATGAGTATTTAGACGAATGCGATAGAACCGACAACGAATGAAAATTGCTCGGAGATGATTGGGGTGATTGAATCGGCGTAAAGAATGAGTTGGCAAATCGTCCAAATAAGGTTGAACGATATGCTTTATATCATGAAACGCATAAGACATAGCACATTGAAATGTCTCACCCGCATTCTTAAGACCGAAGGGAAGTTTTCTATAGGTGAAAGTACCCCAAGAACAAATAAAAGAAGTTTTATGTTGGTCCTCAGAAGCGATGTTAATTTGATTATAGCTGGAGAATCCATCCATGAGAGAAAAGATTTCACTGCCGGCACAGTCATCGACAATATGGTCGACGAAAGGGGTTGGAAAGTTGTCTTTTGGATAGGATTTGTTAATATCCCGATAATCAACACAAACACGTATACTACCACCTTTGTTATCAATCGGTACAGGGTTGGAAACCCATTCTGTCAGAGCCACGGGATGAATAAAACCGGCTTTGAGAAGTTTTTCAACTTCGAGTTTGATAGCTGCCGCTTTATGTGGATGGACCGGATGAAGGCGTTGCCGGACTGGTTTAGCTCCAGGGTATGTCTTAATCTCATGCACCACAATGGCAGGGTCGATACCTGACATCTCTTCGTAACTCCAGGCAAAGATTCACGAAATTCTTTAAACAGAGACGTATAGGTGACGATTTTCTCTGGAGAACACGAAGCTCCAATGTGAACACTTTCAACTATCCCAGGTTTAACTGATATATTAATGGGTATCGTGGGAGAAATATTAATTAGGTTCCCTTCGACAAACACATCATGTGTAGATCCGGGAACAGTCGATATAACAACAACGGTCGACGGAGTTGAAATACGCTGGTAATTCTCGATAGTGTGTTGTTCCAGAAACAGTATGGAACGATGATGCCCATCATCCCAAGGGGTTTCCTCCATGATGTACATGATCACCTCGTCAGTGGGAAAGATGACACAGAAAGGATCAGGAGACAACTCATCAAAAGAGGGTGTAGAAGGGGTTGCTGATTGAATGGCTTGATAAGCAGACTCAACCGGACTTAACGGCATGACGTCGCCGAAACGCGTATGATTTCCTGGATCAGGGACTATCCAAGGGTCAGAAGACACAGAAAGCTCATGAGGTACAGTGGAGATCATATTAATAGAAGCAACTAACGGGCGGGGAACATCGGGTGGTGGTGGACTGGGGAAAGTACCCATTAACGAAGAGTCTTTCAAAAGGCCTACACCGACATTCTCATAACCAGGTGGGGTTTTGGCTATAAACGACATGTTGCCAGTACGAGTATCTGAATTAAAGAAGGCAAGTTGATCAACCGTAACAACTTTTCCCTGATGAGGAAATTGTACGACACGGAAAAGTGTTGACACAACGGCGCGCATAGAATCTATCCAGCTACGACCAAGTAGAAGATTATAATCCAAGGGAGCATCGAAAACTTCCACTTGAACTTGGACGATCTTACCTTCTAGAGTAACAGGCAACGATGGAAGAACACCGTAAGGCTTAAAACTGGAGCCATTGAAGGCTTTCAAAGTATTTTTTGATTCATTTAAAGGAGGAGAGCCAATGGCTTTCCAACAAGCAAGAGACATTACACACGTAGAGGCACCCTCATCGATAACAGTTCGACAAATATTCTTGTCGGCAACAACAACTTGTATCTGAAATGCAAGCTGAGGGGGTAACCTTGGAATATGATCTTCCAAGTCAAAGACTATCAAATTCGTATCTGTAGGATCAATTCCACCTATAGCTTTCAACAGAGCCCTTCGTTGTGCAGGACAAGACTGAAGGACTTCAAGGGCAGACATCGCTGAAGGTGCTTGGGCCAGATCTTCGACAATGCTATAGTTCTGGGCCGCACGAGCATGAGGATTGGAGGCCGATTTCTTAACGACACCTTTCGGGGGTGGTTGCAGAACTATATCAAGGCTCGATCATTCGAGATGAAGAGGACCGTTAGTAGGTGGAGTCGGTGGAGAGGGCTGTACCAAATCAAGATGTGAATCGTCAACCTTCTCCTTAGGCGGAGTATAGTATTTGGCTCTAGTCGTGAGTGCAACATGATTTTTCTTAGAATCACCGGTACACATCAAAACATATGATGTCATAGAAGTAGAGGGTTGGTCATGGATAACCAACGAGGCCTGTTGCTGAGACGGGAAGGGTTGGGACAAGACTACCGGCGTAGAGGGTTTCGGCGTTCCTTGAAGGAACTTAGTAACCTCGTTACGTCGAGGACAATCCTTCATGTAGTGATCATCACCACAGATAAGGCAAGGGTAGCATGGTTTGCGCTTATCCCGGTCTTCAACAGGAGGGGTTTTAGTTTGCTCAGTTTTATTATTATTTTTGCTCTCCTTATTCTTGCCTCTTCCTTTCTTTGATTTATTTTTGTCGGTCGGTGTGGATTGAACAACGTTCACCTTAGAAGTTTTACCGGTGGAAGTGGCAGGAGACGGAGCATTTTGAACGTTAGAAGAATTGGATTTAGGGGTTGTAGTGGAAACAAAATGTGAGTGGGTATGAGCAGTACCAATCACACCATCAATTGCATGTGAAGCACCTGGAGCAGTTGAAGTGATGGAAGTACCAAGACGAGGTAGTTCAGGTAGTAAATCATAAAGTGTTCTCGTTTGCGAATAAACGAGATCAAGATATTGAGCGACTTATAGCGTGCTCCTCTGTAACAACACCACCCATAGCAATGTCTTTACCAATTTTGTTTACGAAAGATTTCGTAAACCATTCTACCAATAACTGATCAGGGAGTTCAAGTTTAATGAGACATCGTCTCCTTCGCCACTCATGAATATGATCCGATATACGAGTGCCTTTAGTTTGTTTGAAAGAAGTCAAGATCTCAGTCCCAGTATCGTAACAGATCGATAACTGGTAATGTGTGAGAAAAGCCATAGCTATGGTGTTTAAATCAGAAAAGAAACCTCGTGGCAATACAATATACCACTTCGCAGCCAAACCGGTAAGGGTTCGTTGAAAAATATGTAGATGAATGGAGTCATCCATCAGCAAGTTGGACGAACACCATAAATGAAAAGTCATGACATGATTATTTGGGTCCTCTCCCACCTTGCCATTGAATTTCGGAATATCCGATGGAAGATTAGCAGGAATAGCAGGCCATTGGGGAGAGTGACGAATAGGATCATTGAGAATCCTAGACAAATCTGGAAAATCCAAGGTAGCAAGAAAAGGTAATTGTCGGTTTACTTGCGGGTACTGATGGCTTTGGGGTGGAAGCCCTGTCGGCAAACCAGTAGGACCATAAGAAGACTGTTCGTAGAGGGAAGATCCTGGTTGATTCAGTGGTGGCCGGATAGGATAGTAGCCCCAAGGATTGTAACCTTGCGTTTGAGTAGGGACTTGAGGTTGAGTAGTTTGACTCGTACCCCAAATAGGATTAGTTATACCTGGATACGGTTGGCCCATAGTAGGGACAATTTGCTGCCCCCTAGCGTTTTGAGGAAAGTTTTGTAGAAGCTGATTCCAATACTGGGCCAATTCAGGAGGTATATTTTGTCCAAAAGGTGAGGTTGGTCCCCCTATCGTAGGTATTGTTCCACCCGAAAGTTGTGTGCCAACCGTAGGTTGCGTAGTAACTGTGTTGTGTCTGGGAAAAGGAAAAGGAACTGTACTACCATGTCCACCAACAGGAATCTACAAGTTTGGTGCAACAGTCGGGATAGTGCCACTAGGATTAGGATTACCAGAAGGAAACTGGGGGAGTGTCGGGATAAAATTGGGAATGGGATGCCCAGGAAAAGGAGGACCACCTGGAGAACCGGCTGGGGTTTGCGGAGGTGTTGGATTGGAAGCATTCAACAAAGCATTCAAAGCATGGTAACCGGGTGGTAAATTAGGGTTGGCCTCAGGTATTCGCTGGGTATTGATAGGAGCAAGAGTAGCTGCAGTAATTTCGGTTTGGACACTCGTAGTATTAGCAAGATGGGCCATCTCGGGAGGAAGAAAAAATTGATAAGTGGTATTCACTGGTGTAGTTTCAGTCTCAGAAAACACCGGAGGGTTGATTTTGTAGACTGTGGGTGACTCAGTACCAAAAAGGACACGTCAGAAATTACCTGACCAAAAGGGATCTTGGCCTACTACATCGGGAGAAGGCCCAACGGTCGATTCATAAGATGTAACAACTGCTTCGTCAGAAGAATTTAATTGCACAAAAGGTCGTTCACCACGACGAATGCGGTAATCCTCTCTAGTATTGGTAATTCGAAAATCTTTGAGAGAATTAGTACGTTCTAGTTGTGGTGTGGTGACAACTAGGACGTCACTTGTGTCCACATGTGGTGGAGTAACAACTGGGACTTCACTCTGACGGGGAGAGCCCTCAGGTGTGCTAGTAGGCAAGGGTTGAGAACCGTCCAGATGTTCTGGAGATAAACCTTGCATTCTACGTGAACGTCATGGGGGAGCAATTGTAAATGAATGACAAGCTCCGCGAAGAAATTCCTATGGTCAACTTCAAGAAACAAACAACACGCGCTAGAAAACAAAATCTAAGCAGCAATCACCAAGCAAACAATACCTTCTAATTTCGAAGCCACTAGTTGGTGATGAAATCCAACATCGCAACAACGAGACGAGAAGGGGCGGGGCTAAGGTGGAAAATTTACGTTGATGACCTGCTTAACAGACTTACACCCTGGTGCAAGCTCCCACACATAATCGTGGGTATACCCTCCAAGGAGCCTGAGTGAGTTTGATCAACGTCGATTTCAGGTACCGTGAAGACTTTCCCCTTCACAGTCACCTTGGGTAAGAACCTAGAGAGATAGGCCACTAAGGTCACCACCAACAACAGTAAAGCCTGGGGGAACAGTCATCAGTCCAATCCACACGCAAGGACAGGGTATCTAGCCCGAAATCAACTCAAAAGGCTTCCACTCATCATTGTGGGTATACCTCCGAGTGATCCCCGTAATATGTGCAATCTCTACACTGATGTCAACAAAGCAGGGTTAGTAACTCTGCCAACACCAATGCGACCTAGTGCTTGACCCTTGTGTTAGAAGGACTTCCCAGGACAATATGTTGCAAATGGAATTTAACACTCCCTAACACAAGATGTTATTGTGTGTTTTGAGCTTTTGGAGAGTGTATCTCTCTTCCTACTCCAAAGCACTAGCCTAGCTAAATGTTGGTGTAAAAGATCCCTAGAAAAGAGTTACTAGATAAATTTTAAGATTACGCGATGTTTTTAAGAGCTGTTGTTTACTCAAAGGTAACGGAAGTGAAACTCATGTTGTATGACTCTGACCCAAATAATGCAAGGATGATGATGAAATATAAGACTTTTCATTCCATGAATCCTATTTATGGGAGAGAGAAAATTTTCCAAATCAACTCAATACTACAATGAAATGCACAATTTCCTTTCATATGTCAATGCAAACAATCATTTATCAAAGGACAATCTCTATGTGTCTTTTTCAAATACTTCAATAAACTCTAAAATTTGATTTTTTAATGTTTTCTAAAAGACAAAAACAATGTTTTTTTTTTTGAAAGAAAAGATTATGGTTCACTTTCCAAAAAGAATTCTCACTATATCAATGAGAAAGCATAAAATCAAATCATAAAGAATCAAGCAATAACAACCCAATCAACTCTTTCAATGAAAGCAAAAACAAAGAGCAAACCAATGAGTCTTCTCAATGCAAACGAAAATTTTCTTTCGAACCAACAAGCCAATTGAGAAACACCAAGCACTTAACTCTCTACCAATCACTGGTTCTCAGCCAATCAGACACACTCAGCTCCAGAAGTCAGAGAGAATGAATTTTCCAATAAGAGCCAAGAAACGAAAGTCAAGCTACAAAGGGCAAGAAAAACCTTGAAACCCTAAATTTGTTCAAGCATGCAAACTAAAGCAAGATCCATGTCAATCAATAGTCCAATAAGCTCATAAGAGGTAAATCAACTGATCTGAGCAGTTGGAAAAACCAAAAGTCAATTTCAAAATTTTGAAAAATCTTGCTCGCAGGTAAGCAGTTAGACACAGTGCGAGAATTGATTCTCGCAGGTAACCTTTTAGCAAGGTGTGAGGTACTCGTAGTAGACCCTATGTGTAGGGTGCGAACCTGATTGATTCTCGCAGGCTACAGTTAAACACAGTGCGAGAACTCCTAAAGATGACAAAAATTTTGAGAATGAAAGCAAAAATGACAAAAGCTTCTGGACCCAGAAGGTCTATCAGGGTATCCTGAAGACTCAGAGACTGACAGAACAGGAGAAAAATGAAACTAGAGCAAATGGCCACAGAAAAACTCAAAAACCATAAAGAAAAAGGGAATGTGCCCCAGTGGAGTCGCCAATTTTGTTTCAGGATAAATCCGTGAGTGCGGACAGAAATTGATCTCCCTAGATCCACCTGGATCTAGAACAAAACAAGACAGAATAATACTCTTTCCCTAGATTTTAATTGTTGAATGAACTAGGAGGTAAGAATCATGAACATACCTTATGATCACTTCCTTGGGTATTTGTTGTTCCAAGCTTCGCTCCAATGCTCTTGTATCGTCAAGACCACAACGAAACAAACCAATCGAAGTGAAGACAATTCAATATATTCAACAATTAATCTATGTATATGATCAAGGAGTTATACAATAAAGTGACATTAGCTTTATGGGAAAGGGACATATTACTGTATTATATTGATTGAAAGTGAAACTTACAACCTGAGCCTTGATGTTGCAAACCTCCTTT
>JASDQU010816429.1:2640-34424 GCA_032191745.1 Picea mariana
CCTTCAATGTAGGTAAGGTAAGGCGGTTGCAGGGCCTCTCCACTCCTGATTTGAGGGTGCCCATGGCGAAATACCTTTGAATCATTGCCGATACCATAAAATTAGGGTGAAATAGCTCTTAATCATTTCCATTACTAGAAAATGGGGGCGAAATACCTCTGAATCATTGCCTTTACCAGAAAATCGGGGGGAATGGGAGGATCTAGTTCGAATTTTAAGGGGCGAAAATGGATTTCCATGCTCTTCCCTCACAAATATCCATGGGCTAAGGGTTTTATATATAATTTTTTGAAAATAAACTTGGGGCTATATATTTGCAAATCCCTCAAACCACTCCATGTAAATAATTCGCCCAACCAAAATTCCAAACCCCCTAATTTTTCCCATGAGCGAAATTTCGCCCCTAAAATCACCCATGTTGAGTGTTTCTTGAAAGAAATGACATCACTCGAATGCTTGGAACCATGCACAGGAGCAATAACTCTTTCATTTCATCAAATTCAGAAATTACAAAAGGGAAGATCACTCTCACAATAACATTCTGACCTTAACTATCAATGAATGTCCCATAATGATAATTGGATTTCTCATAGCCCTATGAGGCTTATTTATACATGAAAAATCATTGAGAAGTGGATGGGACCGAATCCCAATGCTCAGATTTCAAATTTACAATTTTAGATAAAATCTTCAAAAATTTGGGTTTTATTGCAATTTGGTAAGATTTGAGTTAGGCTCCACCCATATCTTCCAAAACAATTCTAATTTTTCAAAACTTCTCACGTCCTACTCAATTTTCCATATTTTAGACAAAATTCATATCTTTGAATTTCTAGAGCTTACACCATATGCACTGAAATCGAGGCGTAAGTTGGTAGTTTGAGATTTTTGCTAATTTTGGAAGAATCAATCCCCTTGAGCTGGAGGTACACATGTGCGATCTGGGTGAATTCGGACGGATGTGTTTGCATGAAAACATCATTCTGGACAAAACCTATGTTCCCAATTTGCTTCTAGAAACATTCAAAAATTTTGAATTATGTCTAGTACTGGATTAGCACAGTTGGTACCAGATTAGAACAGTTAGTACCAAAATCTTGTAGGAAAGGGTTTAGTACCGGATGAACACAATCATGACTATGGGTACCAGACCAGCATGATGGTAGTACCGGATCGAGCTAGTACCAGAATAGGTGCAAAGTTGGTACCGGATGGAGATGGTATCGGATGAAGCGCAGAGTTGGTACCAGAAGAGGTGCAAAGATGGTACCAGATGAAGCACAGAGCTAGTACCAAATGGAGATGGTATTGAAATAGGTGCAAATATGATACCATATGGAGCTGGTACTAGAAGAGGTGTAGAGATGGTACCAGATGAACGCAAAGGTAGTACCGAATCACTGCAGAGTACCCGATTAGGAGTATTGGTACCAGATCAGTTGGTTGTTGCAGTACCAGACCAGTGGAAGTACCAAATGAGGTGATGCCTTGTCATGAAGTAGTACCGTATGAATTTTAGAACCTTATGGTACCAGATGACTTGGAGTATCGGATGACCTACAATGCGGGTACCGGAATAGGAATAGTAAAGGTGTCGAAACATGGACAGTGCATATACCATAACCTGAACAATATAGAACATATTTCTTGGACATGGAAATGTAGGATTAAACCATCATCGAAAAAACTATTGTATAATCATCCTTTTAATCACTAAAATACAGAAAATTATGTATTAACCACATAGGATGAATAACAAGAGATAATGGAGGTTTATGGTGTAATTAGCGATATATTATTGACGAAATGCAGCGAGAAAGTGTAATGATGGGTGTATTTGTATGGTGGAAAGTATGACAAAAATGGAGCTCAAAACACCCCCAAACCGACAAAAATGGAGCTCAAAACACCCCCAAACCCAAGGATTTGCATATACTCATGCAAACAAGGTGAATAACTTATGATACTCTACTTATAGATTTATGTGACATTGTTTCTTTTGTGTAGGTGTTAGTTCTTGTGGAATGACACTTTGAAAACTATCACAGATTGAATTTCAAACAGAAAAACAAAATTATCATAAAAATGGAGGACAAGTAGTGGATGGGGTATCAGAGTGATGGTGAATTGTGTGCATGTGGATAATGGTTTATAAAATTATGGTGATGGTGGTCGTATGAACTTGGACGCCTTTATACTTTGTATATTATATCAATTTTAAGACCAATATTTACTTTGTGGATTTTTTGTTTGGATAAGCAACAATGATTTCATCCTTTTTGAGATGGCTTAAGAATTCTTTATGATGTACAGAGAGAAGACACTATAGATGTTTCTTTGTATTTGTATACCACATATTTCTTTTTCATTACTTGGTCTTATCATCAGAGTATAGTATTCATTATGACAAGTGGAGTGAAGATGGAGGGTTTACTGAGTAGTTGTGATAATGCATAGTGGAGTGTGGAGTGGGTAATAGTGGTTATGCATCATGTTTTTCAAGTTCTTAGTAAATTAAAAAGATTTGTACCAGTTTTACCTCAAGTTACCCTTGCTTTGAATTCTAATGCATGTTGAAGTGTAAACTATGCAGAACAGGATGAAATGTCTGCAAAATCATGATGCAGACTGCTAAAATTTGAAGATGAAGTGGAGAAAGGTTGAGAACTGGTGGATATATAGGAGAGAGTTGATGAATGTTGACCTTCTGATATTCCTTATGTCTCTCTCTCTCACCCCCAAACCCGCTGGTTTGCTTGTCCTCATGCAAACTCTCATTAGCACACAAAATTTATGCAAGCTGAAAGTGGACTATGTGGAACCGGTGCATGTTGACTAAAGGAGAGAAATGAAGTATGCCATAGCTAAGAGCTGCTGAAAATATCCTGCAAAAAGTACCCTAAAAAAATATTTAAATTTATGTATTGTTGGTACAGGAACCTATTGGTTTTTGTACCAACAATACCGAAACAGAAAAGTCTAAAAAGAACTAAACTAGTACTATTATTATGAGAGAAGAAATATACATTTATGTCATTCTTAAAGAAACAACCAAAAATTAAACTTTATTCATGCTTGTAAATTTGGAAATAAAATTTATTTTAAAATATTACAAGCATAAAGGAAATTCTAAATTACTTATTACATACGATTTCATCAATCATTAACAGTTGTATGCTCAAGAAACCATGTGCATTATGATGGGGGATTTTTCCTCTCATCCTTGAACAGGAAAACATGAGGAGTTAAGTGGTCTTTGATAAATGAGAAACTGATAGGAAACCAGACATCCCTATTTAATTTCTCAAAGAATCTTTGTCATTCAAGTAATATTGATAAAGTTCGCATTTGAGTTTATTATACTCCTACACTTATGGGTCCCACCTCTAGGACAATGACATCCTAGGTATGAATGAAGAGGTCTTAAGACTATCTTACGGACATTTTCAAATGGAAATTAGATGAGGTTCAATATCCTTTTTTTCAACCATGCATGCTTCTTCTTAAGGATTTACACAAGTATATTGTTCATACAGACAAATATAGATTAGGCATAATGAAAGACATCAAAATCAGAACCCATTGTCAGCAAGCCTATTCAGTACTTCGATGGGGTAATTTTGACATCTAAGAAATATCCTTCCCAGGCAGAATGCCCCATTGCCCATGAGCTTGTTCAGTACCCTGATGGGTGTGCCTAGTTATATCATAGGCCAATACCTACTGCCAGCAAACCTGTTTAGTATCCCGACGGGTTAGCCTCTTACACCCTTTTTCCATCAAAGGATCTTGTCCCAATATTTACCCTTAAGATAAAATTTATAGATTTCTTTTGTATGGGTGAATGGGGAAGCATCTTTGAAAACCTTTTTATAAGATGGGATGGTATTGAGCTAGAAGATATTTTATAGATTTCCCATAAAAGATTGTTCGTATGAAAAATAGACTTATGTATCAAGATTAGTCAAAAGACATATCACGGTCAAAATTACTTAATGTGTGGTGGATGAGGCCATGAGAGAATGACCTAAAGGTGCCTCTAGTCCCCAAGTTCATCTTCTCCATATAATATTGTGTTCCCTCACAAGTAGAAGTTTCATTCACTCTCCTGCTACTATTTGATAAGAATGCTTGAATAACAAGTTATGATATGAAAATAGGATGTACAACTTACCTATGGGCATCATTACGCAAACCTTAAAGATTTTTTAAATCCCCATAATATTTTAAAGATTAGGCTTATGAGCAATTGTTATTATTAATAGTCAGAAATTTGTATGTAATAATAAGAAGAAATATCTTAAGTTGTTTTGGTTTTTTATGTTAGATCACCAATATTATCTTCATCTCATTTCATTTATTTGAAAAGAAACACGAAAGATGTTGCATTTATTTAGAACTAGGTTAACAAACATGCAACTTTTACTCTATCCTACCTAAGAACAAGAAATTAGATTTCACATGTAATAATATTTCCAATGTAACCATGTGCGTAACAGGTGTAGAAACACATTCATACTCGGGTTTCAAAGATAAGCTTTAATGTATACCAGAATACGAAGAACCAGCTACTTTAATGATGATGTGAAGAGTTGTTGAAGAAGAGAATGGTGCTTCAATCTGATATTCATCTGGAACCATAGCTCAATGTAATATTGATGTTCTTGGTTCACTTCCTTATTTAAACCACTCTCCATGTCTCCCTCTATCATGTCATGCAGATCATCTTCTTTCAAATGGAGGATCTTTAGAAAGGCATATCAAAAACTTCTCGATCACAGGTTCTAATGGTGGCTCTCCATTGAATTTGGTCCACGATTCTTTGGTCTCTCCTATAGGTTGGAAAGGATGATTACAAAATGATTTTAGATATTCTTGTGGATGCAACTCATGGAACTCTTCTTCTTCTATCACTTCCATAGAGGTAGATAGGTTCTTGACTATTGTCAAGATTTTCTCTTCCTGAGAGGCAAAGATCCCAACTATTGCGAGGATTTGAGAAAGTTCTTCCAAACTCTTGATCATCTCTGAGTTCTTGTTGTTGGTTGATAGGTCTTGTTTCACACATGGATTACTGTAGAGGGGGGTTCTTACAGTGCCCAAAAACCTTTTTTTTTAAACCCTAAAGAAATAAAAAAAAAGAAAACTAAAAGAAAATGTAAGCAAACCAATAATATACTCGAAGTGCCACCATGCTACTAGGACCTTGCTGTCACCAAGTTGTTTGTTCACACAAGTTAGCTTCTCTTCTCATATATATAAAAAAAATGGCTAATGCTAGTAAAACACAAATTCTAACTACTGAAAAGAAGAGGACAACCTAACTTTGGAGTAACCCCACTAAAGTGGATGTGTGGATTCTTCCCTCAAGTCTTACCGTATTCTCTCCTCCCTTAGGTCATCCCTTAAAATCACACCACACTTGCATGAAAATAAACACACTTGCATGAAAAGAAATGCACATGCATGAAAGGAACATTCAAGGCTTTGGAGAAATAAAAGCAACCTACCTATGCTCTAATCCCTTTAGAACCTCCCTGGAAACGGTGCCAAAATGTTGGGCTAAATATATGCATTATTAATTTCCACATTTAATTATCAACCGGGGCTCGTAAGATTCAAGGTGCAGGCACAGGAAACGTAGGATCAAAGCCTAGTCTAGCCTAATCTAAAGCCGACAAAACAATCTTCAACCCCACACTGCAAGAAATTAACACTAAGGATTCATCACTGGGACGTAGGAATAACTTAGTTCTATAAAGGCTTAGATCATAGTCTTTCAGGCACTCTGGGTGATGTTCGTGTGATTAATTGTGAGTATCTTACTCAAGTCTTATGTACTTCAATGATTATTTCCTATAGCGGATCCACACTTAAATGCAATAAAAGAAACAAGCAAACAGAAATGAAATTCATGATAGAAACTAATAGCTTAGGAAGAATTCCAATGCAGGAAGGCCATATCTCACGATTTAGACCTTTAATCTTTCTATTGATGATTGAAACTATGTGAAAGTAAAGTGCAAGGAATCCAAAGGTACGGGAAATAAAACTAAGTGTGGGGAACTCAAAATCATCAAACTCAATCAACACCTAAGATTCACTGAATCAACTAAATTTATGAAATTTATAAAAGAAATTATAATGCAAAGTGGTACCCAAAATCTATAATGAAACCAAATATGTTGTAAACAGAGTACCCTCAACTTGAATTTCAAACCAAACCAAAATAGATTACTAAGCTTTATCAACTCAACTTGAAATATGAAGGCTAGTAATTAAACTCGTAAGACAAACCACTCATACAAGTTGAGTACTCAATCAAATAATATGTAAAACAAAGTACTAACTCTTCAACCACACCCTTGAAATAATGACTTATCATAATACCCAATCACTCTAAAAAATCAGTCAAAATAACTGTCAACTCTCCATCACGTTTCCTTCTCAGAATTTTGATTTGTTCCAGTGTATATAAATGATAATCAATTCATTTATTGGCAATAAATAATTCTCTGTTTATAAGTATGATGGAATGTTTCTCTTTGCTCAAACACAGCTATTTTGCCTCTTATTTAATGCACAACCAATTTTCAAATTAAAAATTAGATCTGGTTCTGGAATTTGTGTTGCAGGCTCATCTATAATCATTCCAATTCAATTCAGATTTATCAGGTTTATTTCTTGATTTTGTATTTCAAAATGCCTGAGATAGAAATTCATTGAGATCTCTATGTTTTTTATGAAATCAAAGTTCTAACAGCTTACTTAAAATCCTCAAAGTAATGAAATCAAACCTATGATCTCAATGGGATGAAGTGTAATGAGAATAATCAAATCATTGCGTGAGCAACTTATGGTTTATCTTTACATTAACTAACTATGAAAATCTCATACTTTGTTTCATGGAAACAATTCTCAATGGTTATAGACTGTGATCAATGGTTATAGATGAAACAATAACACACACACACTGAAATATGAGTGTTTTTTAAACATGAATTCATAAAATGAAATTGAAATTACAATCAAACATGATCTATAAAAAATCAAATTACACATGAACAAAAATTAAAAAATGTAAATGAAATAAAATCTAACTATTAAATAAATGAAACATGGAAACACTTACTCACTTTGAGGGGGCCTTCCCAGGTGGTGAGTGCTACTTGAAAGTAATCAGATCACTCAAATGAATGGAACCATGCACAGGAGCAATAACTCTTTCATTTCATCAAATTCAGAAATTACAAAAGGGAAGATCACTCTCACAATAGCATTCTGACTTTAACTATCAATGAATGTCCCATAATGATAATTGGATTTATCATAGCCCTATGAGGCTTATTTATACATGAAAAATCATTGATAAGTGGATGGGACCGAATCCCAATGCTCAAATTTCAAATTTACAATTTTAGATAAAATCCTCAAAAATCTGGGTTTTATTGCAATTTGGGAAGATTCGAGTTAGGGCTCCACCCATATCTTCCAAAACAATTCTTATTTTGCAAAATTGCCCACGTCTTACTCAATTTTCCATATTTTAGACAAAAATCATATCTTCGAATTTCTAGAGCTTATATCATATGCACGGAAATCGAGATGCATGTTGGCAGTTTGAGATTTTTGCTAATTTTGGAAGAATCATTCCCCCTGAGATGGAGGTCCACACATACGATATAGTTGAATTATGACTCACATATCTGCATGAAAACATCATTCTGGACAAAACCCATGTTCTCGATTTGCTTCTAGAAACATTCAAAAATTATGAATTATGTCTAGTACGGGATTAGCACAGTTGGTACCGGATTAGAATAGTTAGTATCGGAATCCTATAGGTAGGGGTTTATTACCGGATGAATACAGTCAAGACTATGAGTACCGGACCAGTACAATGGTAGTACTATATGGAGCTAGTACCATAATAGGTGCAAAGCTGGTACTGGATGGAGATGGTACCAGAAGAGGTGAAGAGCTGGTATCGGATGAAGCGCAGAGCTGGTACCAGATGGAGATGGTACCGGAAGAGGTGAAAATTTGGTACCGGATGAAGCGCAGAGATGGTACCAGATGGAGTTGGTACCGGAAGAGGTGCAAAGCTGATACCGAATGGATCTAGTACCAAAAGAGGTGCAGAGTTGGTACCGGATGAACGCAAAGGTAGTATCGGATCACTGCAGAGTATCGGATTAGGTGTATTGGTACTAGATCAGTTGGTTGTTGCAGTACCGGAGAAATGAAAGTACTAGATGAGGTGATGCCTTGTCATGAAGCAGTACTAGATAACTTGTAGAACCTTTTGGTACCAGATTACTTGGAGTACCAGATGACCTGTAATGCGGGTACCGAAACAGGAATAGTACAGGTGTTGAAACATGGAGAATGCATATACCAGAACCTGAACAATACATAACATGTTGCTTGGACATGGAAACATAGGATTAAACCATCATCGAAAAAACTATTGTATTAGCATCCTTTTAATCACTAAAAATATGGAAAATTATGTATTAACCACATAGGATGAATAACAAGAGATAATGGAGGTTTATGGTGTAATTAGCGATATATTATTGATGAAATGCAGGGAGAAAGTGTAATGATGAGTGTATTTGTATGGCGGAAAGTATGACAAAACTGGAGCTCAACACATATGTACATGACAACATATAAAATATTAAACTAGCATAGATTCATCTTAAACCCAGATCTATAAATCATCAAGAGGGATCAAATTTATTAAGGTGTAATTTTTTATCATTTAAAATGAAAAAGTTAAATGAAATGATAAAAAAATACACTTTAATAAATTTGATCCCTCTCAGTGCTTTATAGATCCAGGTTTAAGATGGATCTATGTTGGTCAAAATCCTACGACATATTTAACTAGACTTGTCTTTGATTAGCACTATTGAATATGGGAATGAACTTATCTATTGTTAATTGGATAATGGCCTATGTCAAATTTGTGTCCTACACGGTTCCATCCAGGTTATTCTCGACATCGAGGGGGATTAGGCAGGGATGACCCTTGTCACATTTTTTATTTCTCATTGTAGGAGAGGCTCTAATAAAATTAGTTAGCGATGTCAGAATCAAAGAAGATATCAAGGGAGTAAATGTTTTGAATCAAGAAACCATCACATACCTTATTTTCATGGATGATGTACTTTGCTTTGATGTGGATCTCATGAACCTCATGGAGAATAAGACGGAATATTATGTGAAGCAAATTGTTGTGGCTTATGGTCGATTTCAGGCAGAATTGTTTTTAAAATAATTTTACATCATCCAGGTTGGTTCCCGATTTGTAAGAGGATTGTTGTTCTTTTTATTTGTAGGTTGGTGCATGTCTCTAGGTTCATTCCTGGTGTGTAGGTTGGTACCTACAAAGGATTGGTTTCCTCTTTAATTTGCAGGTTGGTGCCTGGTGCGTAGGTTGGTTCCTATAGAGGATTGGTGTCCTCTTTCATTTGTAGGTTGGTTCTTCAAGTTTATGAGTTAGTGCTCATAAGAGGATTGGTGTCCTCACAGAAAATTATTTGTCCACAAGTTGACATTTATCTATAAAATACTTTCAATATTTTTACTTCTATATGTGTATTTTGTTTATTATGATGAGTATCTCTCTAATATCAATTCTTTCAACAATAAATGCTAATGTGGTTTAAATCAGTGTAAAATGAAAAGAGTTGAAAGTGCACAGTATTGATTCACCCTCCCTTCTCAGTACTACTAACATTCCAACATCATGCACTCCCACTGCCTGTGCACCATACTATCTTATGTGTCATACTATCTATGCACCATAGACATTACACCTTTGAAATCAATGACAAGATATGTGCAACAGTCCATAGTCCTACCAAAATAATCTCCAAGCTTTCTATGAAACTTATAATTCCAACATTCCATGGGTAACCCTAGAATCTTGGTCCATGTTACCCCCCAATGTCTATGGGTAACTAGAGGAGATCATGTCTCGAGGATGGAAATAAAGAACATGATCTACACCATGATGATGATCATCATCATGTCCATAGATGACAACCCATCAACACCCCTCATTTGTGTTACGAGGAAAATATCTCTATGGCAAGGGGTAAACCACAACAGATGGAATGAAATGCATATATCAACTCTAATAAAAAGTATGCTATATAAAATAAATGCTAACAAGAAAAGGCTATGATCCTACCTCATTCGGGTGTTCAATGAAGACCATCGTTGAGCATGCAACCCAAAGATTTATACTTGCAACTTGTCCTCAAAAATATACGCAAGCATATAGTGATAATGTATAGTGTTAGCATATAGATTAGCATAATCCATTAACATACATGAAAAATATTCCCATGGAATAATAATTCAAATATTTTCAAGATATCAATTGGACAAGAAAAGAGTATTTCTATTAAAATAATCAGCAGAAGTCATAGGTGAGAAACTTCTGTAACGACATATATCATAACCGAGAAACTAAGTTCCTCTAGCTAGGTTTGCCTCCACCACTTTAATCCTCCACCAAAGACAAGCTCATATAAAGGAGTCTATGAGATTCTCTGTCACAAAGAAAGAATATCTTGGGGGTTGAACAAGGAGTTCTGACTTTCAAGGACAAAGGGATGCAGACTCAATATGAAGTGAAATTTCTCCTGAGTGTCTTTGCTGTCAAAGTTGAATTCTCAAATCCCTCAAGGCTTGGATATGGCTCAATTTATATCCTTCAAATGGAATTGAATGGATGAGTCGAAGCATTTCTAGTTTATGGAAGGTCAAGGATCATGGATCTTGTGACATGGCATGGAAACCCGACATTATATTTAATTTTGATCACCAAACCCTATGTACACGGTGTTAGTGATTAAATAATTCATTCTGAAATTTGTTTGAAAAATGACGCCTCATCTTGTTGGGGAATTTTGAACACCTTCCCAAACTCTAAATGCATATCTGAAAGTACCATTGGAAATCTTAGGATGTCTAGTTGTCAATCGACTATTCAAGCATGTAAAACGGACTCTCCATGGCTCAGAAATTTGATTTTTCCCAAGGCATTTTTCATTAAAAAAATCTAGACTTTCACTTACTCATTGGTTTTTCTCACAGTGTAGTGATCCGGTGAAAGTTTTCCTTTTCACCGGCTAAAGGGGCGGATTCAGGACAAAAGAGCTGGTGAAAGTGCAAAAGAGTCCAAAAACGTTTTCTTTCTGCCTAGATCGCGATTTTTGGATTTTTGAACACATGGGAAAGGTGTTAAATGGTGGATAATAATTAGGAGAAGCTAGAATATCTTTCCATTAAGTTTTAAAGACATATGATAAGGAAATAACACCAAATGGCATGATTATTCTTGACAGAAATCACCCAGTCACCAAAGACAGATTTCTGAATCTGAGATTTTCATAAGCAAATTGCCAAATAATGCTTCAGCTGTCAATTTCGACTAATGATGATAAGATTAGATCATATATGCTAAAGATTCATTTTGGTTATGTTTAGTTTAGGTATTTCGGATCCATTAAAACAAGATTTAGAATCTTTATGTAAAGGATACAAAGCTACAAACTATTGAAAAATCATGGATGGGGGTTTGATTCTGAATACATAAATATACTATATTGTAAACAGGCTTTTTGATATGATAATACAAATCACATTTTGCTCTCTCTATTGATATCAGATTCTCATCTTTCCTTTTTTACTCTTATGCAAGTTGTTTTAACTGCAGAATGACTGTCATTTCATCAGTCAGTTCATAACTTGTTTAATAGTTTCTTATCATTGTTTATTAAACCCTACATTTTGTATCTGGTTTATAAACACTACTTTCTCACCCACTTTAAAGCTATCATTTGATTATTCATCCTTGAGAGCACTGGTTCATTTGATTCTCATTTTGACTATCTGAATACCATACTGTTATTGAGTTATCCCATTGATCCACACATACAAAATACAAAAACAAGTTTACCTTAAGTTACCAAGCATATTTGATCCACAACCTCAAAGAGTTTCTTGGAGTGATAACAAATTGGCATCGTTGCCAGGGAGAGGAGATTGAAGCTCAACTTCCTTGGGACACAACAAGATCCATTTTTGATGATAGACAAAGTCTGGACACGAATTGGTTGTAATCATCTATCTAGAGACTCCACGAAGGAAGCTTCAGTGGCAACTCTATTGTTCAGAAATCTTATGGCGACTCCACTGGTATGAAATGAACAAGAGGTATGTTTTTTGCAATTTTTCATGTATTTTTGGTTACCCTCATCCAGTTCCTAGTAAAGATGAATGGGAAAGAATTATTCCCAAATTTCGAGGAGAAGAATGGGAAGTACCAGCTGAACACCTGATGGATTTTCATGACTTTATTAATTGACTTGAAATTATACATGAATATGTTAAAATTAATCTTTGCAGGCAATCATTAGAGGGATTTTCTCTTAACAGGTGCCAATCTCTTCCAAATGCATCTTTGGAAAATTTTCATGCTACCTTCCATTTGTTTTTCAAAACAAAGTTTTTAGCTGATCTTCTTTATCTAGAATGTTGTCATGATTTAGTGTGCTGAATAAAGATTCAGATAATTATGAAGACTTTGTTGCAGCAGAAGATATTTCTCATCATGATCAAGAGATCGGTGATCCACATTATGATAACCATAGTGATTCTTTTGTCATTGTATCAAATGCATCTACTGAATTAGGTTGTCATGAAGATGAGATTGTCCCCTTTGAAAACCCCAAAGATGATTATCAGATTGACACATTAGCAGGTGACAGTTTCATATCTGCAGCAGATTCTAAGGGCAGCCCTCAATTTTCTAATTTGTAGACCAAGGCAGATTTCAGCAGATATGAGAAGGAAGGTGAGGAGTAGAAAATTTTTGATCAGCATTTGAGCTAGTATTTTCATTTGGCAGAGGAAGAATAGTCCACATTCAGCATTGACATCAGTGAAGGAAGCAACCAGCGGAATTTCAACTTTCAGTTGGAACAGCAGCAAATGGAGGTATTTCTTTGGGGATTTATTGACCTTATTGTTGACTATTTGGATTTTATGAGAAGCATAAAAGTCAAGATATTTTTGTCAGATGATGGCTGGTTCTGCCATCTTTTCAAACTATATTTCTGCATGCTATGGTTTCCTTTCTTTTTCAGATTCAAATCAAGGAGGTTACCAGTAAATCAATTTATTTCTTGGCTGCATTAGAGATTTAATTTTACTTGATCAGTTTTCCCCTACTGATTAGAAGTAGAAGTAGGTGTGAGAATAAGCTCCTCATACGAGTAGCTAGATCATGTCCATTCATTGATTTCTGAAATAAGCAGGTAGGCTACAACAAACTACATACAATTTTCAATTTAGCAGAGTATTAGGTGAAAAAAGCCAGATGTTATCTCCAAAAATGAGCCAGTCAGTTTGTTTCATTTTTTAGTGATGGCATGGTCATAAATAGAGTTCCATACATTTTTTTTAGAAATTAAAGTATCAAAGTATAAGATATAATTTGTTATTTCTTATAATAAATCGATTGTCAAAAGATATTTTCAAAAAATCGAAGAAAAGCTTTTCAACGGCTAATCTATGTTTTGAAGTTGAAGTTAGTCGGTGAAAGTTCAAGGTTTCAACGGCTAAATGGAATTTCCGGAAACTAGTGAGCCGGTGAAAGTGCAGATTTGGGTTTTTTCTCCAATGCCTTAAGAACCCGAAAAGACATATTGTACACATGTTATGTAATCATGATGGCAATTTAAATGGAGGCACAGGAACGGTTACACGTTTTCACCATGTCTTAGTGGAACATGATGATGGATTTGGTCATATATTTCGTGTGGTAGACAGAGGATAGTTTTTAGAGTGGTGAATGATCTGATCATTATTACATCCATACATCAACACATGATCATTTTCACCAGCGCCAACACCTTCTCCATTTAGAAAAGTTCTATGTGTTAACCATGTACAGATCAACCTGTGATTATTGCATGATGGGAAGAAAGCGAGGAGGACCACTTTTGTGAAAGGAATTAGAAAACAAGTACTTTTCAGATGAGTTATTATTTGATAATTGTTGTGAGAAATATGAATTGCATTCTAAATTTGAAGATCTAAATAGAGAAGAATCTTTTCCTCACAATCTACATCAGCTTTCAAATGATCTTCGATGTGATGTGCTTCCTCATAAACATGAATTAGAAAAGAGTAATGAAAAGATAAAAAAATTCCTATTACCTCTATTTCTGATTTTAATGAATCTGAAGAATTGGTTTCGTTAGCTACACATGGAGATGATCAGCTTTTTATTGATCCAATGTTCATTGAAATAAGTGAGATTAGCCCACATTTTCCAGATTTGCAAATTGAGGGAAGTTGTAGTAACCATGAGTAACATGATTTTCAGATACTGTCTTATCTCCAGCTAGAGCATGAGAAAGATCCTCTTTCTCCTTGTGAATATGTTGTTTCAAATTATGATAAGGAGGAAGATGTTGAAATTTGTGAAGGCTTGTTGTCTACTAGAATTTTATCTAGTTCTACTTTTCAACAGACAGATGATCAGAAATGTGTGCATGCTATGGTTGATACTAGTTATAAATTTGTTGATCAAAATTGCAGTGAAGATCAAAATTCCATATTAGAATCTGCAGCAGATACTAAGGACAACCCTTAGTTTTTTGATCTATAGACACAGGAAGATTGTAGCAGATACAGAGAGAAAGATGATGAGATGAAAAGTCCAGATCAACAATTCATCATGATTTCTTCTCAGAAAAAGATTAAGCAGTCTGTATTTAGCATTGATATCTTTGAGGGAAACGTGCAACTTGATTATTTTCAGTTGATTGATTTAATGAATAAACAAGAAGGTTACAGGTTTCTATAGGTTTTCAGGTGATAAGTCGTAAAGGATAAATGAATCCATGCCCAATACTAAAGGCACAAGGTCTACCAGGTTCTTGGAAACCTCGTAGGGAAGTCTCCATCCCAGTTGGAGCCAGATGTTAGCGATCAAATAATTTATTCTGAAATTTGTTTGAAAAATGATGTCTCATATTGTTGGGGACTTTTGAATGCCTTCCCAAGATCTAAATGAAGATCTTAAAGTACGATTGGAAATATTAGGATGTCTAGTTGTCAATCGACTATTCAAGCGTGTAAAACAGACTCTCCACGGCTCATAAATTTGATTTTTCCCAAGGCAGTTTTCATTAAAACAATATGCGCTTTCACCGGCTCATTGGTTTTTCTCACAGTGTAGTGAGCCGGTGAAAGTTTTCCTTTTCACTGGCTAAAGGGGTGGATTCAGGACAAAAGAGCTGGTGAAAGTGCGGGAGAGTCCAGAAACGTTTTCTTTCTACCCAGATCACGATTTTTGGATTCCTGAACATGTGGGAAAGGTGTTAAATGGTGGATAATAATTAGGAGAAGGTAGAATATCTTTCCCATTAAGCTTTAAAGACATATGGTAAGGAGATAACACCAAATGGCATGATTATTCTTGACAGAAATCGCCCAGTCACCAAAGACAGATTTCTGAATCTGAGATTTTCATAAGCAAATTGCCAAATAATGCTTCAGCTGTCAATTTCGAATTATGATGATAAGATTAGATTATATATGCTAAAGATTCATTTTGATTATGTTTATTTTGGGTATTTCAGATCCATTAAAACAGGATCTGAAATCTTGATGTAAAGGCTATAAAGCCACAAATTGTTGAAAAACCATGGATGGGGGTTCGATTCTGGATACAGAAATATACTATATTGTAAACAATCTTTTTGATATGATAATACAAATCACAGTTTTCTCTCTCTATTAATATCAGATTCTCATCTTTCCTGCTATACTATTATTCAAGTTGTTTTAACTGTAGAATGATTTCCATTTCGTCAGTCAGTTGATAAATTGCTTAATAGTTGTTTATCATTGTTTATTAAACCCTACATTTTTTATTTGGTTTATTAGCACTACTTTATCACCCACTTTAAAGCTATCATCTGATTATTGATCCTTGAGAGCACTGGTTCATTTGATTCTCATTTTGACTGTCTGAATACCATATTGTAATTGAGTTATCCCATTGATCCACACATACAAAATACAAAAACAAGTTTACCTTAAGTTACCAAGCATCTTTGATCCACAACCTCAAAGAGTTTCTTGGAGTGATAACGCACAGGTTTTAGTGGAGCAACCTGCATATACACTTGTTATATAACTGATAGGTTGTGTATATGTAGAAAAATATGTTTTTTTGGCTTTGGACGGTGCAAAAGGGGACTTCAATTCTACATAGGGAAATGGAAAGGCCATCCAAGCAAGTTGCATGGGGTGAGGAAAAATTTGTTGTAATATATGCTCCATAATGTGTGAGGTCAGAGGAGTATCTTCGATGGTTGAAACATATTATAATTCCCAAAAGTGGAGTAATGGAGACTCAGTTGGAAGTATTGGTTACTCATGAGAATATTACAATCCATAATGAATTTGTACACATGGCTTCCAATATGAATTACACTGCAGATCCATGTGGAAATAGTTGTTCATGACCATGAATACACAATACAAAGAGGACGTATTCCATAGGCTAGCATATTCACGAACAAGGCATAGTGGAATCCAGTCTCGAAATCAATCTGAAGATATATGTAAACAATGGAGTACAATCTGATCTCCCACAATCATTGAAGTCATATAGGTATTGGTCCAATGAAAGACAACAACATATTAGGAATGCTATTATTGTAAGCTAGAGGTATTCTACACTATCCGTCGAAGGTGAAATTATATATCATGTGAATATAGGAGTTGAGGTCAAACAAAATGAGACTTTGTTTGATTACATATCATTAAGGTGTACCGTTAAAAAACGTGAGACAACCTACCGATAATTAAAGTAGGTATCAAGGCATTGAGTACATTCTACAAGTGTGAATAAGTGTGTTGAGGTCGAACACTTGAAGAATCCATCGATTATGGGACATTTATGTATTCCCAATTGTCGATGGTGGGAGAACCTGCCATTGATGACTGCAAGCCTCTAGGTACTCATAGGACTCTAGGTCTCATTTCCATAATAGATGAGTTGAATTATATGGAAGGAGACTCGTTGAAAGGAGATCATTAGGGAATATCTCATCATTCAGCATGAGGTACAAAGCAATAGCTTGACGATTATGAGGAGCTCGGACAAATAAGACGTTCATGAACCAATGAGCTTGCGCGTCCATCGCATGCACCAGATGAAAGTAGTGCACGAAATAGACCCTTTGAATAGCAGCCAGTAAGGAAAATTGTAGACAAAGGTGAGGAAACCCCCAATAAGGCTAATGGAATCTAAGACATTGCATGAATCCCAATGTGTGAATAGATTTATTTCCGTCGAATACAAGGGAAACCCCCCAATTAGCAACCAATGACGAGATGTCAACTGCTAGGTTCAAGGATACCTACACATAATGAAAGTAGGACCAAGGTGCATGGTAGGACTACAGTTTCATGTTATTCTGAGATATATTGAGGGTATGGCCAACATGCAAATTCAAGATTTCTAAGAAATGGTCGACACAGGTTTATAGACTTCCTTTGAACAAGAACATGAGACATACAGATAAATAAAGAAGCATAGACTTGATGATAAAACTTTGTGATGCAGGAGGCATCAAAAAACTCTTCATAGGGACTGGAAGAATAACAAGTTGGAAGAGTAAAATCTAACTAATGATCTCAGCTTCCAAAGGTCATGTTAAACCCAAAATTTGGATGAAAGTGGACTCAAAATTGTGTTCTCTATTAAAAGGCGACACGACTGCTGCCAATATGAGATAATATTATTTTCATGCTCGTCTTGTTTTGTTTTTTCATAGGCAAAGAAATGTTATGATACAAGAGAGGAAATGAGTGTCGCGAGTAAGTATCTAGTTCCAAGCAGTGGAACATACCTATGCTCAATGCAAGGAAGTGCATGTGGGGCATGGACACTCAGGGGAATGTTTCCTCTTAGGGTACAAGGTATCAAGCTGCAAAGGATATATAGAAGGCTTTGTTTGGGTAGTGATACAAATTTTTTATGTAAGAGGCTTATAACGAGAAAGCGAGAGCCAAAAATAGGCTCAATATTGCAAGCAGGATGATGGAATGTGATTACAACTTAACTCTAAAGAATTTCCTTTTTCGTAGATTTAGTCCCCTAGGCCTGAAAAATTATAAAATTATACCCAGGAGAACTCTTCTAGTCAATGGTGACTATAGTATTCCTTTTTTATAAGTAGTCTACTTGGTTCGGAAAAGGGTTAAATTTATACAAAAATAAATGTCCTTTCAAAACCATTTAACGAGTGTGAAAGAGACTAGTTCACTCGACAATCTTTTCATGTTTAAGGAGTCTTGAAAAGAGCTTAACTAAGACTCAAGGATGATTTTCTAAGTAGCATATCATGGGGGAGGCCAGGGCTCCCGTGAAAAACTTTTTTCGAAAGTTAGAAACTCATAGGTAGCTGACACAAGCTTGGGAGAACCCAAAACTTGCCAAGCCGAGAAGGATAAAATACTTGCAGAGGATCCTTAATCTACAATATATCGACAAACTCCCACTAGCTGGAAGGGTGTAGAAGAAGTAAGGCAAGGCTCTACAAGATCATCCCAATCAAAGGAAACCATCCTAGGACCTGGAGTCGGAGAGAGTGGAATGCTCCCTTGTGAAGAAGGTACAGAACTAGAAATGCTAAGGACATGTTAGAAAGACGCATCACCCCCCAAAAGAAGAGTGGGATCGACCAAAGAATCCATCGGCAATGTGACTTCCTTAGACTTGTCACTCTCCAAGAGAAGAGTGGGATCGACCGAAGATTGCATCAGCATGACCACTTCTTCAATCGTTGGTTGAATAGGATTTGAGACAACATGGTCAAGAGATGCATCACTCCCCAAAACAAGAGTGGTGTCAATTGAATATTGCATCGGCATGACCGTTTGTTGAACAGGATGCGAGACAACATGGTCAAGAGATGCATCACTCTCCAAAACAGAAGTGGTGTCATCCAAAGATTGCATCCACATGACCGTTGTATCATCCAAAGAAGGATTAGAATGTTGGGAAACCAATAACGACTCACAACCCAAAGGGCCACTAGACAAGGATCGTTCTTCTCGTACCAATGCAATAGTAGGGCATAATCAGTTAGATGATCTGCTTTGAAAATTCAACAAAGGAACATGGGCTTACGTCCTATACGTCTAGGCTTTTCAATCATATGAATGCCCCCAAAATGACTTTCATTGGTTGGTGACATGCTCCCAGCATGACTTGCAGAGCCTAGTAGTTGATCTCCAACATGACTAGCAGAGGTTGGTGATACAATTCCAGTATGACTCGCAATGACTGGACTTGTGCTTCCAACATGACATGCAGCAGCTAGTTGCGGCATCAGAGACCAAGGTCCTGGGAAAGACTGGTTTTGAGATATTGCAGGCCAAGCAGGGTTCTGGTATACACCATGGTCCTATCCAGCAGGATAGTATCCTCCTCCCAACTGATTCATAAGAGGTTGTAAGGGCATCATCACCAAGGAAGTTACTTGCGAGGAGAAAGCGACATGATAATGGTTACTCATTTGAGGATATATGTTTCTCTCGGATGAAGGAAATCCATTCAAGGGTTTCCCATACTATAAAACTAACTCCCTCTAGATGGAATACCAGAGGACAGAGAGGGATTCGCCATAATAAATTCGTTCATCGGAATCGGCATGGAGGAAGAAGGAATTAAGGATAGAATATAAGAAGTAAATCGCCCGCCCATTTGAGCACTCAATCCTAGAAAAGTGAAGCTAGGATTGGGTCCATAGGAAGGAGGATTCCAACCTCCTACCATAAGAGTTGGTTGAGGGATATGACTCCCACCAAATGAAAAGGGATAATAAGGATGCATCATGCCCCCAGACCCAAAACTAGGATTCATATAAGATGAGGAGACAATAGATGGAAAGTGCGAAGACATCTTTGGCATACCAAAAGAGAAAGGATTAGAGGCCCAAGGCATCAACTAAGGACTATGATTTGACGTACCACTTGGAAATACAAAAGGATTCATCCCCATGGACTAAGAAGAGACCATGGGCTGGGTAGCGCTAACTGAGGGAGTCATAGGGGCTCCACCAACTATAGTAGTCAAAAATCACGACGCAATACAAAATCCTAAGGCCAAATAATAATCATAGAGCAATACCAAAATAAAGAAAAAATTCAAATGCACACAAACAACATATAGTGGTTGAAAGGGGCCTCCCTCACTAGAGTAGGTATGTCTCTCCCAAGAGGGGCCTAAGAATCCCTTCAAAATATTGGAGGTATTAGAATCAGTTATAAGGGCCCTCATGGGATTAACAGCGCAGTCGATCAAATCCCCCCAGAGAGGTAATCCTCCATAAAGGTTATGTGTTTTCCAACCCTTATCTGACTCAAGGTACCTGCAGAATAACCCCTGCAAGTAACCAATGTGGCTACCTATGTCAAGAAACTAGAGTCACCACAATATAACCAATGCGCAAGAAAACAGTCGTAAGTCTGGTCCACCATATGAGCAGGGTAACAAAGCCCGAAATATTGAAAGAACCACCTCTCATGGAGGTAAAGGTACTAGCAAGACCCCTAAATATGAATAGAACCCCAAAAATATCTCTAACGTTAAGAAGGTATCAGAGGTCTATCTCTGCAACCAAGTACTTCACGCGACCTCGTGCTTAACTCCAGTGTGAGCGGAGTCTCCTAACATCACTAATTACAAAATGGGTTTCACCACTCCCTGGTCAAACACATATTTTTAGTTTAATAGCCTTGGAGAAGTTTACTCACAAAATCCTACTCCAAGGCCCTATGTCCTATACTTGTTTGTGTACCTTGAAAAATCAAATCATTTCTAATCAATTTTAATTAATCAACGCTAATTTTAATGGCTTCTTCTTACTTAAGAGGTGTGGTCATGAAACTGGTGGTATTACGACTCAACATATAAAAATAAGCAAATATAAAAACATCGTTAAGTACTAGTCTTGAATTTCAAAGAGATAGTGCTTCTAAATGCAATGTTTTCAATGCAATCTCTACAATTTCAATGAAATGCAATTCTCCACATGTGTCAAAATCAATGCTATGTAATCAAAAGTGCAAATTCCATAATGAAAAATAAGAAAATATTTTTGTATTTTTTATATAAAGAAAAGAAAATGCAAAGACTGAATAGCAACTTCACAAGCAGGCCTTACTACAATAAAAAATATACAAGTGAAGAAGGACACCAAGCACCAAGCACTAAGACCAATGTGCAAGGACAACCAATGAGAAATATGATAAGAAATAATATCGCCTGAAAATTCAACAATAAGAAGGATTCCTATCACTCGGTAAGCACTTAACAGTCAGGACAAAGACCCAACAAGACTCAACAACCAGCCAAACTCACCCAACAAACACCAAACTCAACCAGCAAGACTAAAGAGTTGATGTGTGCGATTGTTTGAGAAAAACTCATGTATATACGCACCCTAAAGGAAGACATCTCACGTATATACACGTATGTCAAGGGAAAAACTGTGTATACCTAGTAAAACACTGTCAGGGAAAGGGTTAAGCCAAGAATCTCAGATGAAAAGTAAAAATAGGTTGTCAAGCAACAGGCGACAAGGAAACTTAGGCTAACAGAGAGAAAATCAAGGAGAAAAACACTCCAAACCCCAAAAAAAGGAAAATCATTCCCCAGTATGGTCTCCAATTCTTTTACGAGGAAAATATTTCTATGGAAAGCGGTAAACCACAACAGTTGAAATGACATGCAGAAATCAACTCTAGTCCCAAGTATGCTATATAAAAGAAATGCTAACAAGACAATGCTATGAGCCTACCTCGTTCGGATGTTCAATGAAGACCACCGTTGAGCACTCAACCCAAATATTTATACCTACAACTTGTCCTCAACAATCAAGATACGCAAGCATATAGTGATCATGTATAGTGTTAGCATATAGATTAGCATAATCCATTAACATACATGACAAATACACCCATGGAATAATAATTCAAATATTTGCAAGATATCAATTGGATGAGAAAAGAGTATTTCTATTAAAATAATCAACAGAAGTACATAGGTGAGAAACTTATGTAATGGTACATATTGGAACCAAGAAAGTAAGTTCCTCTAGCTAGGCCTCCACCACTTCAATCCTCCACCAAAGGAAAGCTCATATAAAGGAGTCGGTGAGGTTCTTGTTGGAAGCCACCAATTCTGTTAATTTTATGGTTGTCATGTATGAACGCACAAAACCTTGGATTAGCATTTGATATGTGTTTCATGCTCTAAATTGTCATATCGTTACCATGTCACTTGGTATAGGTCTAATGAACCCACGAATACACCTCATCCTGTTGTCATGTACATTTTATGACCCTCATTCTTTGTTTGAATTGGCATTTGATAGTGGTTGAGGGTTTGATCTTAATTATGTGTAATGGCTCATAGGTCTACGCGCCCCTTAGTTTTATGTCTCTCCAAACTTAAGTTATCAAGCATGACAGTCCCCAAACTTTGTAGGTATTGGTTCGTTTTAGTTTTCAAAAACCTCTTCTTGCTACTTGTTTATTGGAAGTCGAAACTTCCCTCCCTTGATATCTATTGTGTCTATTTGACAGTGACCATGGCCCCTGTGGTTCGAATCGAACCTAATGGCTCTTAGGCTATTCTTTCCCACAATGATGACTAGATGATTTGTAGGCTCACGGCTGGGATGTCTTCATCTGGAAATTCGAAGGTTACAACCTTGCGGTCGCACATGCCTTTGCAAAAAATTTTGATGGGTTTAGATCCAAGGTCAGAGATGTGCAATTGGAGGTCATAGAGGAATCAATAGCTCAGGCGACAGGACTCCCACATGAAGGCGAAAAGTGGGTCAAAAATGCTAAACTAGAAGACGTTCCATGGAACTTGTTCATGGTCTCTCACAAATCTACCTGTTGCCCTAAAGGTATTCCTATTACCCTCTTGAAACCTCGATGGCATGACCTTATTTTGATTTTGAAACAGTTTATAACGTGCGAGGGCAGGTATGGTTTGGTATTTTTATACCACATCTGACTGTTGATGTTGTTCCTAGGGTTTAAACTGAACATGCCCTTTTATTTGTTGATGAGCCTATATAAAATGTCAAAACGTTATAAGAGACAGAGCTTGAACCCTCTATCAAGCCTCTTTCATCACAGGCTTATAAGAATCCTGTTGGTATCGCACCTGTCTCAAATTGGGGACACTTGGGAAAGCTTTCTGAGTCGGAACAATTTTTCCCAACCCAAAAGTAAAGTGAACTCACCTTTAAATGTAAACCCCAATTCTAATAATCTCGTGACTGAGAGTCAAGGTTTCGATTCACATAATGACTATTAAATTAATGAATCTATGTATGTTTCTTTGCAAACCCCCATGGGTAAAAACCCACGATGTATTTTTTTTCCCAGAAAATCATTGGAACAGGTAGTGGATGTATTGAAAGAAAGGATTTATCCTACCCCTACTATTGAGCCGAATCAGAGCTTTAGTGACAAACCCACTATCAAGAAAAATCGTAAGAGTAAGAAACATGAAAGCTTAGATGTGAATTTTATAAATAAGAGATCTGGTCGACTAATATCTAAGAGTCTAAGGAATCGAAAAAAGGATCATTTGATCTCAATCTCTATGATCGAGGTCAATCATCAATGTTTAGATGACAAGATCAATTATTTCCTTGCTCAGGAAGATCTGGATAACCAGTGTCTAAAGAACGAAACTGTTGGTCAAGTTGAGAAGTATGACTTTGTCTCTAAATTACCTCCATTTATGAAAGGCCAAGAGGGCTTTGTTGGCATTAGCCATGACTTGAAACAAGCCACAGAAAGAGCCGAACCATCCATTGTTGAATACGCTCAACCTCGGCCTGCTATAGCACTAGTACATTGTGACAATTGTTTGGACTAGGTAGAATGCTATTACAGGGACATACCATTTTTACAGGCACAAGTAAAACATCTGGTTTCTCGCAATTCTCTACTTGAATGAGAAAACAAAGAGTTGAAAGCATGCACAGAATGAGAAAACAAAAGACCTAAAATATCTGGTAATATAATTATCAAAAATGCAACCGACTTCAATGCCATCATTAATTCAAAACTGCCTGACCCTTCACTGTCTAATTTCTAAATGGTAAAAGTGATTTTGTTTGATTTTATTTCATTTTATTTTTTTATGAAAATCAAAATAGGAAGATTTAGTTTTGATTTTCTTTTTTAATATAATACTAGCTACAGAATCTCACGATTCTGTAGCCAGTCTATTTCTTAATATTAGTTAGCATTATTTTATGAATATCAATTTCGTTTTTGTTATCTACAAGAAAATGATAATTATGTTGCTATTTACATGGAGAAACCATCTTGTATCATGCGTTGTGTAGTTCAGTAGTTTCTTTCATTTATTTTGATAAGACTTTGTTATTATGTAATAAGTTTTGATGAACCAATTCCTACTGGAATGGTTCCATGCTATACTATTTTTGTAAAACAACCTATTTTGGGGGGATTGCACTCTATCGTGCATGATAAGAGTTTGTGAATCCAAAACTAGTTTAAATAGTGATCATTGTTCGTAGTGAAGATAACTTTTGTGGGGATACATTATGGACAAGTGATTTGGAGAACTGATATGGAGAAGTTACTCACCATTGGCTTTAGACCTGAGTGATGCTTACCCCATTATGTTCTTTCATTGCCTCGATCTTATGAAATATTATTATGTTTAATGTTGCTTTAGTCTAGTTATCATATGGTGTTTCATATTATTAAGTATTTAGATGTTGTCTATAATTTGTTATTCCATTTTTACATCTGTGATCAATCTGCCATTTGATTCTTGTCGATTCATTCTAAGATATTAAATGATGGATTATATTAATACTTTGAATTGGGTTTCCCTTCATTCTAAGTTATTGATTATCTTGAGATCATAAGATTTTCAAAGTTGTCATTATGTTGTCATATTCTCACTCCAACACATTAAACATTTTATTTGAATTTATTCTGGATATATTAGCATTGTTCTATCACAGGTTTCCCTCATATGCAAGACAATTAGGAACTCGAATTACACAGGAAGATAAACTGAATTTAATTGATTAGTTACAAGTTAGTTTATTGCTTATTTAGTTAGATTATTTATTAATGAAATAAGGACAACATGAAATAGCTTTGACTGTCTATGTATTCTTATTTCAATTATATTTGCTTAACATTCATTAGTTTTATATTTTTAGACATTCAAAAGAAAACAAAAAAGGTATGTGTTTTCTTTATCTCTTTATAAACACTTGTAAGAATATCCATTTCGCAAGATTTCCAGTAAACCCTGCAAGCTATATATAAATTGTTTGTAATTATTTGTACATATTCATGTTTTTATTAGTAAACATATATTCATATATTTTATATCAGTTTCATTTATTTTATCATTTTTAGGACTTTAGTTGGCCAACAGAGCCATTAAACCTGTCAGGTCATTTCATTCCAAACGGCTTGGGTTAATTAGACAACCCTGGTCTGGATTTGACCTTCGAGTTGACGGTGTGTCACTTATGCCCGTCAACAAACGGTGCTAGAATGAAGGCTTGAAATTAATTGATGGCACGTGGAGGTTGTAAGTCTCCCCCACACACTCGCACTCTTGTCGTAATGCGTAGTCGCTCTGACACAAACGTTACACTTGAAACAACAACTACCTCAAAAGATACCCCTGATATTCCTGTTGAACCAGTGACCCCACTCCCTCGAGGGATTGACGTCCAGGAAATTGTCCGCCAATCACTCATAAGAACTCATAGTGCCTTATCATGTATTAGACAACCTGGTAGACAACTCAATCAACATGTTGACTTTACAAACCTTCAAGAACAACTTCAAGGCATTGGTCTGATCAAAAACCATTTAGTTAGTAATACTACCAATCCTACTAAAGTACCTATCTTTGGTGTTAGAGGACTTGGTATTCCACCGTCCGCACCTAGTTCTTCTCCATCCTCTTTAGGAGGAGAATCTTCGGATGAAGGAAGTTCTTCATCAAAACCATCTCAGCCTTCGACACCACTGACTCCCATGGAAAACCAAAATAATCCTACCAGACCTTGGCTCGATCAAGATGTTGTGGTTGTGCCTAGACCCCAACACCCATTACCTAAAAATCTGGAGAAATGGTTGCCCAAATTTGATCCAGATTCAAAGCAATCAGTTGAGGATCAAATCAAGAAATTTATGCTAGCCATTAGAATCCGGACTGTCAAAAACGAAGATGTAGTATGCAGATTATTTCCTTATACTTTTGAGGGAAATGCCTCAACCTAGTATTTCTCTCAACAGCCTCAGACCATCGTCTCTTGGGACAAGTTCGAAACTTGTTTTCTAGAAAACTTTGGAGATGATAAATCTTCAGAAGTCTTGGTTATGGAACTCTCTAGCTTAAAAATGAACATAAAGAAAAATTCAAAGACTTTAACCAAAGATTTCTAACACTAAAAAAAAAAATCCCTGCAAATTCGATGCCTACAGAAAGCTTAATTGTTGCATATTATGCTAAAGCCTTGCACAATAACATATCCATGTGGGTTAAAAGGTCCAAAAAGAACACATTGCTAGAAGCCCTTGAGGAGGCAAGTCAAATTGAGAAAGATATACTGATATTGAAAGATAATCTTAGTAGTTAATCTGAGACAATTTCATCTTCTAAGAAGAAGATAGAAATCCTCACTAGGCCTCCTCAAACTAAAAATCAACAAGAAACATTAGACCTGGAGAGCTTGTAGAAATATTTCCAGAAATTTTCCAATTAGGTCGTTGACTTGAAAATATCCGCCAAGAAGGCATCTACAAGCAAAGGAAGTTTCAAACTTCCTTTTAGAAAGTCTTTCCCTCCAAACCGGCCAAACCAGACCACAGAAGGTCTAAATTTTGAAAGTTTATAGTATGATTTGCAAATGATATTAGAAGCGCATGACAATTATGTTTATGTTCCTCCTGAAAATTCTAATGATATAGTTGAGGAAGAGGTACTAGAAGAAGAGGACTCATCTCCTCTCATTTTTGGTCACTTGTCAGACAATATTTTCGAAGCAAATTTTGAAACTGTCCACCCCTACAATACTAAGAGTAAAAGACAAAACAAGCCTCCACCAGAAGCAAGTAAAAATGTGTTTCCAAAACAAACAAAGGAAACTAAAATTAGACAAAACTTAGATGCCCCGGTTTTAGAGTATGATTTAATTGAAGATCTGAAAAAAAAAATAAGGGAAAATATTTTTGTTTTTGAACTGATGAAATTTCCTCTTATCTTGCAGAAAATGCTTCAAAGCATCGCTGAAAACAGTAAAAAGAGTGATGTTAGCAGCAAAAAATCAGTAGAAATTGATCTAGACGAAGCTAAAAATGTCCCAACTAAAAAGACATCTAAACATCAAGACAAGAGGGACTTAGTAGAAAAAACTGTAGCGAACCTAGATAAAACTGTTTCAGGGAAAACAATAAAAAATCAGCAGAATTATGTTGTTTCCTCATGAAAAAATGTCCCCCATTTTTTATCGAATTTTGATATTTTTAATAGGAATGTACATAATTGTATGGTTGACTCCGGTGCATCATCAAGCATAATGCCTTTGTCGATATGCCAGAAAATTAATGTAGAAGTAAAACCTTCTGATCTTAAAATCATTCAGCTAGATCAAACGAATGTTAAGATGATCGGCGAGCTTAAGAATGTGTTGATTAGATTATTGTCCAATTCTAGAGTTCATCAGATAATTGATATTATTGTTGTTGATATTCCTGAAGTTTATGGTCTCTTTTTAAGCATAGATTGTTCAAAAAAGTTGCATGGTTATTTTTCCATAGACTGGTCTCACTTGTGGCTACCTGAAAATGGACAACCCAACAAAATTAGGATAAACATAGAACGTTATCTTAAGCATATCATGACAGATATGAACGATCCAAATGAGCCTTTAGTTGCCTTCACAAATTCGATTGAAATGTTGGGAATGAATACCTTTTTTGGTAACTTCATGACCGAAATTTCCCCTATCACTGATCCAGGACAACAATCTGAAGTTACAGCCTATACTCAAGTGCCAGCTTGGCCGAATACACCAAGTACTACTAATGATGCATAGATCTGATCCCTATATTTTGATGGATCCAAATCCTGAGAAGGAGTAGGTGTTGGTTGTGTTCTCATTGACCCTACATGTAATAAAACTTTTATTGCTTGTCGATTAGAGTTTGAATGTACTAACAACACAATCGAGTACGAAGTACTTCTGCAAGGGCTTAGGAAATCACTGGATATGGACATGAAAAATTTGATAGTATTCAGTGATTCAGAAATCATGGTCAAGCAGGTAAGAAACGCAATACACTGTTTTTCACCACATCTGAAAAGTTACCAAACTGAGGTATGGATTTTAATGCATAAATTTCTAGAATTCAATATAAATTCTATTCCTATGATGAGTAATTCAGAAGGTGATTTACTAGACAATGTTGCTTCTAAATTATTGCCCGTTGTAGGTCTTTCGCCTAACGCATTCTCGGTCGAATTGTTATTCAGGCCATCGGTTCCAGAAAACATCCCAAATTGGAGAGTATTTGATGATGATCAACAAATCATTAACTTTCTGCATATGGAAGACACCTTCCAGGATGGAGTCATTGATGAAGGCACTCACGTTGAGAACCTTCGAGAATTCATGGTAATATATGATCCTCGATCTCCTGAATCATCATCCGGGCTGGTAAACTCTATCCCCAAATATGTTGTGAGACTAAAGAATTTTTATGACTTGCATGACAAGTTTAGAGGGGCAGTAAATTGCAAAACTAACAGTTCATCCTTGATCTATGAAACTGTTAATTTAGGAACAAAAGATAATCCTCAAAATATTAATCTAGGAAAGGGATGTTCCGAGCAAGAAAGATCTGCTTTCATAAAATTATTTAAAGAATTTAAAGATGTATTCTGTTGGATGTATGATGACCTGAAAACTTCTAATCCAAACATCATATAGCATGTAATCCCTATGAAACCCCAGACTCAGTCTTTTCAACAGAAATTGAGGAAAATGCACCCTAAATTGGAACCCATAGTTAAAAAGGAACCGAATAAATCACTAACTGCAAAGATAATTTTCCCTAGGCACACTCAATGGGTGTCTAACTTAGTCCCTGTAAGGAAGAAAAATGGTGAAATTCGACTTTGTGTCGATTTTCAAAATTTAAATCGAGCATCTGATAAAGACAACTACCCTAATCCACCAATGGAAAAAATACTTCAACAAGTATCTGGTTCCAAAAGACTATCTTTATTAGATGGTTTTTTGGGATACAACCCGGTCCTTATGTCTCCTTTGGACCATTTTAAACCACTTTTCGTACCCCATGGGGCACTTACGCCTACAGGAAAATGCCTTTTGGACTGATAAATGTCGGTGCCACTTTCCAGAGAGAAATGGATATTTATTTTCGTGGTCTCATTAACCAGTCAGTTGTGTTCTATCCTGATGATTTCATTATCTTTTCAAAAAACAAGAAAGATCACTTGTCTCACATTAGGGTTGTTTGGGAACGATGTTGCAAGTTCGGCATATCTCTCAATCCCAAGAAATCAGTCTTTGTAATAGAGCAAGGAAAACTGCTTGGGTTTATAGTGTCTAAGGATGGAATGATTATTGATCCTGAGAAAACCCAAGCTATTGCTAAACTTCCTCCTCCTTCTTCCAAAAAGGCCATGCAATCCTTTTTGGGTAAGATTAATTTTGTCAAAAGTTTTGTCCTGAGTTTCTCATAAATGGTTAGACCTCTACAAAATCTAATTAAAAAGGATGTTTTGTACTGATGGGGACCACAAGAAAGTCAAGTTTTCGATTCAATTAGAAAATAAATAATGGAAGCCCCTTCCATGATGAGTCATGATTTTTCTCAGGATTTCACTCTTTACACTTTTGCATCTGACATATCCTACGCTGATGTGCTTACACAGAAAAATGATGAAATCAATGAGATACCCATTTCCTTCATGAGATATACTTTTAAAGGAGTAGAACTTAATTACCCCGCAGTAGATCAGCAGGCATATGTTGTTTTTAAAGTAGTGAAATACTTCTAGTCTTACCTGTTGAAATCCAAAACCAAAGTTGTTGTTCCTTACCTCGTTGTAAGAAACATGTTAGTACAAAAGGAGTTGGGTGAGAAAAGGGAAAATTGGATGACATCACTACAGGAATATGACCTTGAAATAACCCCTGCCCAAATTGTTAGAGGTCAAGGCCTGTGTAAACTAGTGGCTGACTTAGTTTAGGAACAAGAAAGTCAAATAAACACATCAACTGTAAATCAACATAACGAAAAACAGATCAGTTGTGCACAAGCTACACCCAATTCTTTGTATGAGAACATTAGATTATAGTTAATGCATGAATATTCTCCTTGCAATCTTGATCCCAAATATAGAAGAGAACTTAGTCTTAAATCTGCATCTTTCTAGTTAATCAATGATATATTATTTTGAAAGAACAGTGATGGGTTTTTTCTCTGTTGTTTAGAAAAGGAGGATTCCAAAAGAGTGATGGTTGAACTTCAAGTTGGTGAGGCCGGTGGACACTTTGGTGGAGATACCACTACCCACAAAGTGATAAGGGATGGATACTATTGGCCTACCTTGTTGAAATATGCTCATACATTGTACCGCAAATGTTTAATCTGTCAAAAGGCTATAGGACGGGTGAAAAAGGCAGTTTTTCATTTGCAACCTGTTGCTATAGATGCACCTTTTCAGCAATGGGGCCTAGTCATAATAGGACCAATCAATCCCCCCTCTTCATAATAGAACCAATACATCCTCACAACAACAGACTACTTTACAAGATGGTCTGAAGATTTACCTTTAAAAGTGGTCAACACCAATCAGGTAGTGTCTTTTCTCAACTCCCATATCATCTCTCGATTCGGAATTCATGAATTTCTGGTTTTTAATAACGCCTCTTATTTTTCATCCCTTGACATGAATGTTTTCACTCTAGAGAAAGGCATTAAACTTAAGTATTATTTCGGCTACTACCCTCAAGGGAATGGTCTAGCAAAATTGACAAATAAGAATTTAATCAAGATTATTAAAAGGACAGTTTCAGAAAACCACAAGAATTGGCATAATGCACTGTACAATGCACTTTGGGCTGATAGGGTAACCCCAAAAGCCTCTGTTTGTAATTCTTCTTTCTTCCTCGTCTATGGAAGAGAATACATCCTCCCCCCACATGTCTTACTCCCTTCTCTACAATTATCACAGAAAGTTCAAGAAGAAGAGTGTCCTCCTCTAAAAAACCGGATAAATGTTTTGTTAAAACTAGAAGAGGTGAGAACACAAGAAAAACAGAAACTAGATCAGCACCAGCTAATTGTGAAGAGATGGTTTGATGCAAATTCATCTTCTAATATGAATTTTGATGTTTGGAATTTGGTTCTCAAGTGGGATAAAGCGCACAAGGGTAAGGGGGAACATACTAAGTTCCAAAACCTGTGGCTGGGACCATTTATAATTTATGAAAAATTGGGTCCTAGCTCTTTTCGTCTACATAACTTGGAGGGACAGTCGGACACTTTCCTAGTGAATGGCTAGGCTCTCAATAGGTATTTCGCTTGATGATTCCTGATCC
>JASDQU010816430.1:0-17732 GCA_032191745.1 Picea mariana
ATGGTAGTAGTCCTCCCCAGTGGATGGGTGAGATAGATGACTACAAGATAAGGGAGAACATAAAAGGAATGGAAAAGCTCATAGGACATCTTCTGTGTGAAGATAAGATATTTTGTGTGTGAAGATAAGAAAGAAGTATCTTCTGCGTGAAGACAAAAGAAAGAAAGAGTATCTTCTGCACGAAGATAAAGAGAATGAAACTTCCGATGATTTATAGATATGCCATTCAATGATCATGATGCCAGATGACCAAGTGGATGCCTCCAATTATCCAGTTAATGATGATTACCCAGTTGATGATGTTGCCAAGTTGAGGATATTATCCAGTGGATGTTGCTACCTAGTTGATGTTGGCATCCAATGACCTGACAAAAGATAAAGAATATCCTTCTTGTTAAGAGGGAGTGTTAAAATATTGTGTAACTACAAAGAATATTTTTATCCCCTTTTGTGGATAAAGATAAAATATATTTATTATTGATTAGATCATTCCCCTTTTGTGGATTGATCATGTCGGGTATTATAAATAACCAAATCCCCTTTTGCGGATTGGTCAAACCCTAATTGTAATAGGATAAATAAGAAGTTGGCCCTATAATATATTAAAGAGGCCCCATAATATATTAAAGGTGGTTATAACCACCCAGAAGAATAAGTCGGCCCTGCCAGTGAAGAGACACTTCCACACGTGCCAGAATTGTATAAATAAGAGAGGTCAGTGCCTCATTTAGACACACACTCAACTCACTCATCTAGTGCGCAAGTATTGAAGGAAGCTGTAGTTACCAGTTGCCGAAAGAAGGAAGAGAGAGAGAGAGGCGCATCCTTGGGAGAGGAATTTCTATGTTGTTTGGTTCATTATCTTGGCATTCTATTGGCTATCTATATTAAGGAAGTTTTGTTGGGTTTTCTTCCCCTTTATGGTTTCCCAGGATAAATGCTTGTCTACTCTTGTGATTGTGTTTCTCTCAGTGATCTTGTCTATGCTATTGTTATCTTGTAAATAGAAAGGTAACCTAATAATAGCTTAAACTTTAATAGCCAGTAAAGTCTAGACGTAGACTTAGGTGATATGGGGTGGGTTTTTTCGGGTTCATGTTTGTTTCCCGTGTTTTTTGGTATCCATGATATTGCATGTAGTGAAGCTTTCTTAAAGGCTAGTTGTAACTCCATTAAAAATTGGTCTGAAGGTGAGCGGTGAACGCTTACTTGGCCGATGTGGCTGGATTTGTTCAAGGAAATGTTCTTGTCAGAGTGGAGCACATAGACTCCATAGAAAGGTGCCTGGAGGTGAGCTTTGTGTTGAGATTACTTGGTTGGATTCATCTATTTATGGTGAAGGTCTCGAACACAGTATTCGAGGTGGAGAAATGAAGGTGCTTAGGATCGCGACAGAAGAGTTGTTTGCAAAGCTCAAGATATCATTGTATGGCCTGAAATGCGCATCAGGCAATGGTATAAGATGTTTGATTACTTCATGGTGATCCAGGTTTTAGAAGAAGTGGCAATAACCATTGAGTGTATGTTATTGTTGGCCCTTGGTTATGGGATTAGGCGAATACTAAGGGAGAATATGCAAAATGCAAACTGCATGGAAGACACAGTGATTGATACTGGGTCGAAGTGAGCAAAAGAGCAGAAAAGACGGAGCAAAGTAAGAGAAAGAAAGTCGTTGGACAAGGAGATCGAGGATGATAGATCAACAAGGAAGAGGGATCATGGACAACTTAGCAAGTGAAAGAAGATGTCAATAGATGCTTTGAAGCACCATGCATGAAGGAAGGAAAGACAGGCTGACGAAGCCCTAAAAATGTGGGTCAAGTTGACCTAGGGTTTTATACACCTAGGTTTTTGGTATCTAGGGTTTTGACACTTAGGTTTTAACCTAAGAGTGTCCGAGAGCTATTGTAATGTATAAATAAAGGTCTAAAGGACCTGGGATGGGTTGGTGCTAAGTGGGTTGAGAGTTCATTGTTATTGTATAATGATTAAGTGAGTACTACTGTGTGAGAGAGAAGTGCTAAGTGGGAGAGCCTTCTGGTATTGTAAGATCTTCAGTTGGGTGTGGATATCAACCCTGCAGCTGGGTGCACAGAGAGGGTAGAGAAAGAGAGAGAAAAAGAGACAAGAAGAGAAGATCTGCTAGCTAAGAGCATAGATAGGAATTGTATTCTTTCATCTTAATATATCATAAAACACAGTTATGTGGACATATCCCTAGAGAGAGGGTGAACCACGTATATCTTGTGTTGTGTGTGATTGATGTTGTGTTCTTTGTCATTTGATATGTTGTTATTGTTTTACTATGTTAGATTTGACAGATAGTTGTGTAGAATAAGTATGAGCTACGATTTGATATATATATGTTGTGTTGTTCTTGTAATAGATCCACTTGGTATTCCCTTTGGTTGTAGACATCCTTTTCCTACAACCCCCCATAGCTACTTTGGGTGAGACTGCATCTACTTCGTAGGCATTGCCGAAAGGGAGAATAGTTAGGGCTTGTTGGTGCGTTCTCAGAGCCTGAACCCTGGGTCTTCCCCTGTGCCAACAAATGGTTCCATTGTCAGGACCAAAATCTTCTTGAGGGAATGTCAAGGTGGTTTCCATCGAAGACAGAGATTCAATAGTGGATAGAAGATCAAGAAAATGACTTCGTTGAAGCCCATAACAAGAATCCTAATCTTAGTATAGAGGATTGGTTGGGAAGATATATCTTTATTGATATACATGAGATTTTCTTTGGAGGAATCCATCATGAGCTATATGAGTGACTAGCTAGGTTAGCAAATACCCAGTTCGAAGTCAAACTCATATCACCTATGGTTTGGACGTTGGCGTTGATCAAGAAGGTCAAGAGAGTTGATAATGCTGTGTCAAGAGCAGTATATCACTGGTTTGATAGTACCATTGGAGGGTATATCACTGAGTTTGTTGTTGACAGAGTGGAATCGTATAGCCAAGTAGAGAGATACTTATTTAAGGGACCTAGAGGAAAATTTTTACATTTTCTGAAGTTGAAGATCAAGATGCTATTGCATGAGAAGAACATCTTGGAGATACAGTAATGGGTCAGATCGGAGGAGATAAATGTTCAAAAATTCAGACAGCAACAACGACACTGAGGCTAGACATACACGCAGTGGGAAAGTATTAAGATAAGTTCACCTCGCAAACCTGTTTAAGTATAAATATGGAGACAAAGGGTTCTACAGTGGAGAAGAGGCAGATCTGATAGAGGAAGTGCATTCAGAATCCGTTAGGACAGAGGAACCTCGCCAAGAAGAGCCAAAAAATTCAAGAACTGCACTGACTGTCGAAGTAAGTACTATTATTCTTCCTATTATTTCAACAGTGTTAAGTAACCAGAGTAACCTAAGTCATCAAAACGTTCAGAGTACTGTCACTAGCAGTCCACCACATACTCAGTCAAGAAACCTAGGAACATCTATGGAAGATGAGATGAGGTTACCCACCTTTAGAGGAGATGGATCTAAAGATCCTGATCAACATTGGTTTCTATGTGAGGCTGTGTGGAGTATTAAGAATATCACCGACGAAGCCGTCAAATGGGCTCATTTCAGCACCACCCTAAGAGATCACGCATTGAGTTGGTACATGAAATTTGTCCAAGGAACTACACTTAAACCGTTGAATTCCATTAAGACTGCGCTAACTGTCGAATTCAAGAAACCTAAGTCAGAGTTGCAGTGCATTACAGAAGTAAAAGAAATCAAGCAGAGAAAAATTGAACCTATGTGGGAGTTTGATCAGATATTTAATACCTTGACATGCCATTTGAGTTTCAGATCCCAGATGAGCAGAACAAGGAATGGTTCATTGCTTCCCTCTTGCCACACATCAGAGTTCCTCTGATGCAACAAACAATTACTTCATAGGATAATTCACTGAAGATCGCCATGAAATTGGAATCAACCCCTATGGGAGAATCCAACTCAGGTATGAGTCAAATCTTGAGTCAGCTAACTAGCTTATCACTGCAGATCAAAGATATGAAGAAAGACAAGGGAAAAGATAAAAGAGAAGACATCTAGTGTATTAGGTGCAAATCAGAAGGCCATGAAAAGAAACATTGTCCCTTATTTCAGGAATACTTGGCCTTTGGAGCTCCGAGCCCTTTGAAGCAAGTTACCCTACCTTGGTGCGAGGTATGTAGAAATCGACATCGCCCTAGTGAATGTTACTATCTAAAAAAATATGTCCAAGCACCCATAGATCTGTATTGCACGTTCTGTAAGTTGATAGGACACAATGACAAGGATTGTAGGGATTATGATCTCATGCATGAAATATAAAGGGATATATACAAAATTCAAGGTGAAGTACAACAAGAAGGAAGCAATGTGCAGTATAATTCCCCTGGGAGTGGAAACTTCAACCCTTGGTGTGGATTCCATGGAAGAGGAAGAGGAAGAGGTATGGGTCGAGGTCGAGGTCGAGGACACTTGGCAAGGGACTTGCAGAACCCTTGTACCACTTGCAGTTACTGCAACTCATTCGAGCATGTTATTGAGGAATGTCCAACATTGTTGGCTAAGCTTCAGGAGAAACGAGGAGGAAATCAGAAAATACAACTAATCAAAGTAGAACCTCACAAAGAAGATATCACAGTCGTTGTTATCACATGAGGAGGCATTATCATAGGAAAAGACAGAGTGATCCAAGGAAATACTACAGAAGAATCAGGAGTCAGGAAAGCTACAGAGAAGACACAAGAATTTGACCCAAGGAAAGAGAAGCATATATTTGAGGGAGAAAGAAAGGAATTCATAAGAGACCAAGCTTCTTCATCAAAAGTTCAACCAGAAGTAAGAGAATATGGAATTCCTTTGGCATTTGATCATTCTACTTCACCCGGAGAAGGAAAAGAGGTGAGTAAACTTGGCAGTTTCTTGTATAGGTGTATTGAGTTGATTAAAGATGAAAAATCCATACAAGAACTACAAAATTTGGTCAGACAATATGAGATAGGAAGGGTAAATCCTTTACTGAATAAAGAAGTACATCAACTATCCAAGAAGAGAAGGACAAATAAAAAACTACACCTTGATGCTCAGATTGGAAAGTACGATATAGACTATGTGGTCCTCGACTTAGGGTCAGAGGTCAATGTCATGATGAAGCAGACATGGGTAATGATGGGAAAACCTAAGTTAATATATTCCCCTATCAGGCTTAGGATGACTAATCAACAAGATGTAATCCCCTTTGTAATACTAGATCACGTCCCTATGGACATCGATGGAGTAAGGATGTTTGTAGACTTTGAGGTGATTGAGATAGTTGACGATATCTCTCCTTACCCTACGCTGTTAGGAATTGATTGGGCTTTCAATAATTCCACTGTGGTTGATTTAAAGAAAAGAAGAATGGCATTTGAAAGAGATGGCCTTAGGGTCATTGCACCTTTGGATCCCGATGAAGGTCAGAGATACACATAACCCATCAGAGAAGAAGACTGTGCATATGAACTAGAAAACATATACAAATTGAAAACCAGAAAATAGGACTGCATTAATCCTACAACAGATGGGAATTTGAGCTAGAAAAGTGACATCACATGCTCATCAGATTCAGAAGAAGCACTAGAGAACTAGCAAAACAAAATGTATGAAGTATCTACAAGGCGATGTGCTAGATTAACCAAGGAATTCCATTGGATCGACACAACAGTAAATAACTTGCCCACCTTTGATGGTCTAAATCATTTAGAATCATTCTTGTTGGACTTTGAAGAAATTGTACCACTACCACAAATACTATTGGCAATGGATGAAGCCCTGAAATCAACTCCAACAAGATGGTGGGGGTCACACAAAAACAATATTACAGACTGGGTACAATGTCACACTTTGATGATAGTGTGATTTTCAGAACAAGTAGAAGGTTGTGAAGTTAGGTACATGGGTCGAAGTTGTCCAAAGGCCCATGCACGTAGTTGCGAGGAATCCTGGAGCAGCATTCCTCAAGAGCAGTGGGCGCACAAATTCATTAACACACTGGACAAAACTCCCATGAACTAGTATCTTCAAGCAGAACTGCACGTCATCACTGCAGATTGGGAAGGTATGACCCAGAACTTTGTAACTACCTTTTTGTTTGAAAGCCAATATCCTACAGTAGATCAAGCATTATAGGTTGTAAGAAAGAATGTGTTCGAGGAGGAACCTAGCCTCCCTTTAGAGAAAGATGAGGATGAATGGATTATACCTCTTCAGAAGTTGCAAGGCTATTACAATATCAATGTTGTTGAAGATGATGATCCTAGGAATGTGAACATCGCATAAACAGAAGGCCAACACCGATCAACAGTGGTGAACATCAAGATCAAGAAATTCAATATTGGAACAGAGAAAACACCGAAGCTTGCAAATGTTGGAGATTATTGGGATGTTACCACTATTGACAAGATCACATAATTACTACATGAATATTAGGACTTATTTCCAACCAAGTTCACTGATATGAAGGGAATTAAAGGGACCATGGGAGAGATGAGGATCCCTTTGAAGCCAGATGCAAGGCCAGTCAAACATAGACCCTATAGATTGAACCCTAAATATAAGGAGAAAGTGAAGATCGAGCTTGACTGAATGTTGGAAGCAGGAATCATAGAACCTGTTGAAGAATCATAATGGATTAGCCCTATGGTGGTACAAGATAAGAAGACAAGAGAAATTAGGATTTATGTAGATCTTAGGAAGCTAAATGGTGCCTGTTTTAATGACCCATTCCCTACACCATTTACTGACGAAGTGTTAGATAATGTAGGAGGACAGGAGGTGTATTCTTTTACAGATGGATTTTCAGGATACCATCAGATCTGGATTGCCAAGGAAGATTGCCATAAGACCACATTTGCAATAGAATGGGAATCCTACCAGTATACAATGATGACATTTGGATTGAAGAATTCCCCATCCATCTTTTCCAGGGTGTTGGTCGAAGCATTTAAGGAGTTTTTACATAAATTCCTGGAAGCATACTTTGATGATTGGACCATTTTCAACATTTTTCACAATCATATTGAATGTTTAAGGCTAATGTTGGATAAGTGCAGGAAATGTCAGATTTCCTTGAACCTGAAAAAGTGCATCTTCTTTTCACCCTTTAGAGTGTTGTTGGGCCATATTGTGTCTAAGTAGGGATTGCTGGTAGATCCATCCAAGATTTCCATTATAATCGATCGACCCCCTCCTACTTCAGTCAAATAGCTGCGCATTGCACTGAGACATACTGGATACTACAAGAAGTTCATTAAGGGCTATGCACATAATACAACACTTATGGAGAAGATTTTGAAGAAAGACTATCAGTTTCATTGGACAAAAGAATGTCAGCTGAGCTTCGACACACTGAAACGGAAAATGTTTACTGTGCCCATTCTGGTTTTCCCAAACTGGAGTAAGGAATTCCACATGCATGTTGATGCATCATCTATTGCATTAGGTGTTGTGTTAGCACAATCGAGAACAGAAGACATCGACCACCCATTAGCCTTTGCTAGTAGGAAGCTATCAACAAATGAGATTAATTACACCACCACAAAGCGAGAAGGATTAGCCATGGTGTATGCGCTGCAGGAGTTTCACCACTACTTGATGGGAGGACACTTTAAAATGTTTATTGATCATTCCACACTGAAACACCTAGTCAACAAGCTAGTATTAGGGGGGAGAATATGGAGATGGCTTTTGCTATTTCAGGAATATGATTTTGAGATCGTGGTTAAGTCAGGAAGAATGAACAAAGGTCCTGACCACTTGTCAAGGTTGGAACATGGAGAAGAGACTGCTAGTTTGGAGGATACACTATCGGATGCACATCTATTGGCCATTAGAAAAATTGATGATCACTTCGCAGAAATAGTCCATTTCTTGTCAACAAGAATGGCACCTAGTGAATATACAATCACCTAGAAGAAACAACTAGTAGTGTGCATTGCATACTTTTCACTTATAGTTGGACAACTATACAAGATGGGACCTGATAAGATATTGTGAAGGTGTGTTATGGAAGTAGAGATACCATTGATCCTCATCGAAGCTCATGAAGGCATCACAGGAGGACACTACGTAGGGAAAGAAACAACACATAAGGTTCTTAGAGCTGGCCTCTGGTGGCCTACCCTACACAGAGATGCTAAGGACTATTACAGAGCCTGTGATGTATGCCAAAGAGTTGGGAAGCCATCCAGAAGAGATGAGATGCCTTTAGCACCACAACTGACCTTATAGGCATTTGAGAAATGGGCCATTGACTTCATGGGACCTATTAACCTACCAGGGAAGCACACAGGAGCTAGATACATAATCACTGCAACAGAGTATTTGACCAGATGGGCAAAAGAAAGATTAGTTAAGGACTACAGTGAAACTATAGCTGCGCGCTTCATATTTGATGATATCATAACCAGGTTTGGATGCCCAAATATCCTTATGAGCGATCAAGGCACACATTTTATTAACAAGACTATTGTATCCTTAACTCATGAATTTGAAGTTCACTATCAGAAGAGAACACCCTATCATCCACAAGAGAATGGGACAATTGAAGCATTCAATAAGATCTTGGAGACAACACTGATGAAGATATGCATCCTGAAGAGGGATGATTGGGATTTGAGAGTGCCAACAATATTATGGGCCTATAGAACCACTTGCAAGAAATTTACCATCAAGACCCCATTAAAATTGGTCTATGGTATGGAAGCAGTTGTACCCATGGAATATTTGTTTCCTAGTCTAAGAATTGCAGCCTTTACAGATATGGATGACATTGGCATTGTGCAAGAGAGGCTTGCGCAGTTGGTCGAACTAGAAGAAGACAGATTTATTGCAGGATTTCATCAGCAGTTACAGAATGAAAGAGAGAAGGCCTACCATGATAGACACATTAAGAAGAAGGCATTCAAGCAAATTGATTTGGTATTGGTATATGACAGTAAGTTTACGAGGCATCCAGGGAAGTTCAGGATGCATTGGCTTGGGCCATATGAGATTGCCTATGTTATAGAAGGAGGAGTTGCACAATTGAAGACTTTGACTGGAGACTGGAAGGAAGGTTTGGTGAACAAAATCTGGTTGAAATTGTATTATGACAACTAGCTACCTCACTGCTCTCAATAAAAGAAAAAGGAAAAGGGTATAGGTACCAGGTGTAGTTGAAATTGGGTACCAGACATAGAAAAGTTAGTCTGCACATAGAAGGAAGGAAGGGAGGAATAGAGTGGAAAGCACAAGCTGCCCTACGTAGTCTGAAGTGGAAATGGAACAGAAAGTTCATACCTGAAGTGCATCGAGATGAGTCACAAGTGAGTGTTGGGGGCCTGTTGGCCCTTGGTTATGGAAGAAAGCGAAGACTAAGGGAGAAAAGGCAAAATGCGCACTGTGCGGAAGGCATAGTGATTGATACTAGGTCAAAGTGAGAAAAAGAGTAGAAAAGATGGAGCGAAGTAAGAGAAAGAAAGTCGTTGGATGAGGAGATCAAGGATGATAGATCAATAAGGAAGACGGATCATGGAAATCTCAGCAAGTGAAAGAAGATGTCAACAGATGCTTTGAAGCACCGTGCATGAAGGAAGGAAAGATAGGCTAGCGAAGCCCTAAAAATGTGGGTCAAGTTGACCTAGGGTTTTAGACACCTAGGGTTTTGGTATCTAGGGTTTTGACACTTAGGTTTTAACCTAAGGGTGTCCGAGAGCTATTGTAATGTATAAATAAAGGTCTAAAGGACCTGGGATGGGTTGGTGCTAAGTGGGTTGAGAGTTCATTGTTATTGTATGATTAAGTGAGTACTATTGTGTGAGAGAGAAGTTCTGAGTGTGAGAGCCTTCTGGTATTGTAAGATCTTCAGTTGGGTGTGAATATTAACCCTGCAGTTGGGTGCACAGGGAGGGGAGAGAAAGAGAGAGAAAGAGAGACAAGAAGAGAAGATCTGTTAGCTAAGAGCGCAAATGAGAATTGTATGCTTTCATCTTAATATATCATAAAACACAATTCTGTGGACGTAGCCCTAGAGAGAGGGTGAATCATGTATATCTTGTGTTGTGTGTGATTGATGTTGTGTTCTCTGTCATTTGATATGCTGCTGTTGTTTTACTATGCTAGATTTGACAGATAGTTGTGCGGAGAAAATATGAGCTAGGATTTGATATATAAATGTTGTGTTGTTCTTGTAATAGATCCACTTGGTATTCCCTTTGGTTGTATACATCCCTATCCTGCAACCCCCCATAGCTACTTCAGGTGAGACTGCATCTTCTTCGTAGGTGTTGCTGAAAGGGACAATAGTTAGGGCTTGTTGGTGCGTTCTTGGAGCCTAAACCTTGGGTCTTCCCTTGTGCCTAGAGGTGAGATTTGTGTCGATCTTACTTGGCTGGATTTGTCTATTTATGGTGAAGTTCTTGAACACAATGTTCGAGCTGGAGAACTGAAGGTGCTCAGGATCATGATAGAAGAGTTATTTGCCAATCTCAAGTTATCATTGTATGGCCTAAAACGCATTAGGAAATGATACAAGATGTTTTATTCCTTCATGGTGATCTAGGTTTAAGAAGAAGTGGCAATAAACATTGAGTGTATGTTATTCACTATCTTGGTGTTTTGGTTGACTATATGCATGTATCAAGCACAAGCATAGTTAAGATCAACGGGTTGGCTTAGTTGAATAGGACGTTTGAAATGAAGGATCTCCGAGATGCAAAACAAATCTTGGTCATAGAGATTCATGGAGACAAGGAAAATGATAAGAGAAGGATATTGATGAGATTCAGTATGAGCCTTGTGAGACTGGTAAATGTCTCTTTAATTTTCATTGTAATCTTTCTTCAAGACATTGTCCTAGTTATAAGGAAGGAGGGTATGTCTCATGAATATTATGCTAGAATTAAGTATATATTTGTGATGAGAAGATCATATATTTCACTTGCAGGGAGTTGTTAGTGGTTACATGATAAATCCAGGTAGAGCAGTGAAATGGGTGCTTTAGTTTTAAAAACACTATTATCACCTATCTTAGCTTGCAAGAAGGTGATGAATGGACAAGGCACAGTATCAGGTAAATTGTTTGTCATGGTGGATAGTGTTAGAAGTGACAACCAATTATTCCACCATTAAGGATAAGTCAGTTTCCTTGGTGCTATCTACCAGAGCCTATAAATTTGGAGATTAGCTCCATTTGTTGTAACAAATTGGTTGGATTAAGAGGCAAAAATAAATGAATTAGTTTTAGGAGGCTTGCTTAAATATGTAAGCTTGATAGGCAGATATTGAGTAGGGGGATTTAGGCCCTCTCTTGGGTTGTCAGTTGCCTATGGTTGTTGTAATCTCCTAGTTATTTCTTCTAATAAAATGATTCTACCATTGTCCCGTGGATGTTTCCCTCATGGGGTGAAGGAGGGTTTTACCACGTAAATCATGTTGTCTATGTATGTTTTATCTTTGATTTTTTGTTGTGTGTTTATGATCTATGTGGGTAAATGCTATAATAGTCACAATTGTGAGATTGTGGGGACTTCTAAAACAATATTCAGATGAATTTTTAACCTATGATATCTCTCCATGGATACACTTGTACATAAGTCCGAGGGATTCACATTTGGCACAACAATGGTGGCCAGGGTTCATTCTACATGAATTTTGTCATGTGATAGTCGTTTGCACCTGTCCTCCAAGGCCTCTCACCTCGCATTTTTCAGGCCCAAAGTTGACGAGATTACCCTCACTCTCTAATMCCTCACCATATTTCAAATGGGTTTCTTCAAATTTCGTGATTACTCCCTCTACACCAAGATACCATTTGGAAATTATGTTTGCAATGGTTGTTATATTCATTACAAGATTAAGTGTGGTGGTGGTATCCTCTATTTGTTGAAAGCTTAGGATTTAGGCTTGAAAATKCTTTCATCATGCGTGGCTGGCAACTCTTTCTGTAGTTTYCTATCTATTCATATGATATGTGAGTCTATAATGGATTGAGTAAACTCAACATTGCCTAGCCTTGTGTCAATATTTCAAGTTTTTATGTAGATATTTGATGTTGTTCGTCAGTTTAAGATTATTTGACCCTCTTTAGAGTTCTACTCATACTTCTCATTTGTAGCTTTCAACTTTTGTAGATTTCATTGTTCTTTTCTGGTTGATGGTGTTTTCTTTTGTTTGAAACCTTTGTTCCGATACTTAACTAGCACCTATTTGTCTAGAGCATTCATGGTGTGGTTGTTAGTGTTTTACATTCTTGTGCTTCTATAATTGATCCTTTTCTACTTTAAAATTCAACCATATTCTTTGATGTTACCTAGTGCTCCTCTTTAGAGATTTAGTCACACTTTATGTTTGAATATTTCGGTGCTCATTTTTCTTTGGATGGTTGATGGTGTTTGTTTCTATTTTAAGCCTTTATTTTGGTTTGTAACCAACACCAATTTGTCTACAACATTCATGTGGTAGTTGTTAATGTTTGTCATTCTCATGTCTCTACAACTAATCATCTTCTCCTTTAGAATTATGGCATGTTCTTTGAGGTTACTTGGCCCTCCTCTTCAACGTTTTGATCATACTTCGTTATTCAATCTTTCATCCTTAGAAAGCCTAATGCTCTTTCCGTCCAATGCATCTTTGTGAGATCTTATTCACTTTCAGCTACCAGGCCTTTTCAACATTGGTGTTGCTTCCTTTCCGGGGGCATCTAGAGTCTCCCTTCCTTCATATGTTTTATGTTTTTTTCTCTCTTTTGGGGGGGAATTTTTTCCTACAAGTTTTCTCCTTTTCTCCACTTATGAGAGTTTGTATTTGGGTACCCTAGAAATTCTCGTTGTCAGTATCCATATTTTGTCTTTTTTTTTATTCCTCCCTATGTTTATGTTTGTCCCACAATGTTCTAGTTCCTCACTTGTACATGAGTACCCTATCATGGCCTTGTTTTCAAGACCCATATTGAGGATTGTTGTCTTTGATAGTTTTATTTTTGGTGTATCTCTTTCTATACCTTTGGACATGTTGTCCAATAAGTGGGTTTTAAGCCACTCATACAAAGATTTTAGAGTTTCATTAGGTGTTGCATCCATGATTATGCACAACCTTGTCTTGTAGGCCTTGGAGATAGCCACTTTAGAGAATTTCTTGCTTAGGTTGCTTGGAATCATCGTCACCTTCATCTTGTGCCTTCATATTTCACCATCATCTATGACATCCATTTCCATCGACCCAATTCAACATGTTTGGGGGATGGTGTGCAATGCTTCCTTGAGTGATTCTTTATTATTCACTATTTTGTTTGAGATCAACTTTTCTTCAGAGTGATCCTCGTATAGAGCTTTGATTCATATTTTGGCTCAATGGTTGTAGAAACCAATTACCAATGCACTCTCAAGATATGGTTTGGCATCCATAGGAACACTCATTCTATGTTTTTTTTCTTAATTGTAGATAAGGAATTGGTTATAGTTTTTCCTAGACTCATTTAAGAGGACCAATCTCTTCTTTACTCTTCCCTCATTACAAAGACCCAATTTTTGTCTTCTCCCTACATTTTTCTTAAGGGGGTTTTGTTAGTGTATTTAGATAGGTGTTAAGGTTAATTGGGATAATAATTATTTTCTAGGTTGATATACCTTATTTGTGAGGCTTCTATACCTTGTTTTCCCGGTTGGCATATGGTTGGAATAACAATGAACTATGAGTTGGGCCTTTCTTAGTTCGTTATAAATAGAGGGATTCCTCATGTATTTCAAAATGGAAATATGTCGATTTAATATTTCTTCTTATTCTATTATCTGTGTATGGAAACTAATTTGATTCATGATCTAGTTTAAACCCAAATTTCTACATATGCACGAGAAAAGAGAGAATATTTTGCATATATACTTTCAAATTTACATGTCTATAAAACTATAGCCATGTTTTAAAAAAAAATGAGTTTATGTTGCATTGGTTGAGGTAGATGGATGAAAGGTGAGCATAATGATAGAGTTTCTTAAACTCAAAAACAATGTTGTTTAGTGCCAATGTGAATGAAACTTGTACATGGAATTTTTGAAGTTCTTCCAAAGAAAAACATACATCCTTTCAATATTTATCATAAGGAAGCGTTGAAAAGAGTCCTTGTAGAAGTCAATTCAACAATGTGGAATCGATATTTGTGTTCTCTTTCTCTATTGTTCAATCTAAGCTATGTTCATAAAAGTAAGGCTAGTTTCCATTTCAATGGACATGAATGATTGGTCCATATGCTAGAAGAAAGGATAACGATAATAGATCCTTGCAACTACTATAAAATAGTTCGAATGGAATCAAATATTTTCTTTTTCTTCTATCATACCTTCAAGTTGCATGGATAAATTATATATGTTAGTGAGATGTTTCTAAGTGAATGAAGAAGAGTTGTAACCAAGGATGATGGGAAAAAAAAGTGTTACCTAGATTATTGTCTTGGCGAAAAACTAGAAGTTTTGTTTTGTCATGTTTTCATTGATCTAGTCAATGAATGTTGATAGAGTAGTGTGGAGGTTGCAATTTACCTTTGGGTGAATGTGAACAAAATTGTAGATAAATCATATTGGAACAAAGTCGGTTGTCAATTTTTGATGCACTTGAAAAATATAAATCTTTATAGGAGTGGTTGAGTTCAAGCTAAGACAAATGCAAGAAATATTCTTCTTCTTAGAATGGAAGATGACATATGCATTGGAAATAAAAGGGGTAGAAGAGAGAATGCATTCACAATGAAAAGTAAAAGAGTAGTTCGAATAAATGAGACTTATTGTTGTTGTAATGTTTTCAAATTATATTTTATTTAGATGCATTTCATAATGACTCTTATTTTGATAATAGATGGTCTCAAATGGGCCCCACATATCCAACTAGATATGTGTAATTTGTTTCAATGAGGTCAATGACTGTGAGTTTAGGTGCAAGTGAATGATTGGTGCAAACTCAAGAAATCTACTCAATGTTTTTGTTAGAATGTAGAAAAATATAGTAATCTACATCCCCTCATTCAAAAGTAGCATTAGGTATAAGCCCAAACTCTTTTATTTTGAAACTCATGCTAGGTGCCAAATATGGGATAAAGTTGTGTATTAGAATGTTTCCAACATTCATAGTTATTGTTACCTATCCATGTTTATCAATAAGTTAAACATACACTAAACCTTTTTTTAAGTGGAATCCAAAGTCATAATACAACTAGGGCCATACAAAATAAGAGCATCATCCTTAAAAAAAGGTTTCCAAACCTCCATGTGTAGATCTCAATGATAATAGAGGATGTTGTTTCAATGTCTTGAATGCTCAGTTTGAAATAATATAATTGGTTAGAATGATGGCATAGTGGAAGTTAGATATATGATCTATATGAGAATTTGCTATAAAACATATTGTAAGATACTTGAATAGAAATAGTGTTTATAGTAAAAACAAAATTCTTGAACATTAAATTATTCTTGTAATATGAGATAATATTGGCACATTTTTATTGTTGGTTGCTATGATTCCATTAGTGTTAAGAAAGGTATTGGAGGAATCCAAAGAAAAGTAAATGACAAAGGTTTTGAGAAGAATTGTAAATGTGTTACATTTCAAACACAAAATACATGAGAACCCAATTACAAACTCCAATTGATGTAAACATTGTTTACTTAAGAAAATGAATCTTATTTCTCATGCTATTGTGACTCATCCTTAACATAATTAGTATCTGCAATATTCATAGAAACCATTATTAACATCATGTATGGAATGGGATGAACGTTTAGTGAGACCTTGCAAAATTCACATTGCAAATGTGGAGATGCAATTGATGCCATGTATGAATGTGAATTTAGGTTTTGAAATAAAGTGTAAGGAAAGAAACATGGTGATTAGTGAAATAAGTATCGAAGATGCAATTGATGCTATGTATGAATGTGAATTTAGGTTTTGAAATAAAGTGTAAGGAAAGAAACATGGAGATCAGTGAAATAAGTATCAGAGATGCAATTGATGCTATGTATGAATGTGAATTTAGGTTTTGAAATAAAGTGTAAGGAAAACAACACGGTGACCAGTGAAATAAGTATCGACAACATGCAGGTTACTGTCTTCTTTAGGAATAGTTTTCTAGAAGTGATCTATAATTAACCAATGTTGATTGTTGCTATCGATCCATGCAATACCAAGATATGGATTTTATGAACTAATAGATTTTTTTTCTAAACATTTTGTTACAACATCAAACTTGAAATATCTAGTGATTACAATATGGGAATTGTTTGACAAGTTCAATACAACGATTGTCCCTAAGAAACACAAGGCTTCAAGCATGGCATGTCTTTTGATGTAAATGTTTACAACCCTAACAATCATATGTTAACAGATATATTCAAGAATAACATAATGATATGGTCAAACATAACATACTAAAAAATGGTTTGTAGCATAAGTTTCAAATTTATTTAGTACCATGTTCTTTCTATAACATTGAAGAACACCATGGAGGTGCTATTTAGAAAAATAATTGAAGTTTTTTGTAATCATATTGTCTTTTAGAATTTGATTTGTGTTGGTCTCCTAGAAAAACAATATATCATCTCCCATGAGGTCATAGTCATTAGAAATGTTTTCAAGATGCAATGGAAATCTTCTTTTGTTCGGGTCATAGTCATTAGAAATGTTTTCAAAATGCATTGGAAATATTCTTTTGTTCAGTGAGCATATAAGTAGACACAATGTTTTACTTAGTGGGTTCAAACTATATTCAAATTCCCTATTTGCATGGTTTTCAAGTATTTACATTTCATAAGCATGTTTCTTAGATACAATGAAACTATGTTGATCCAATTTTCTTATAAGGTAGAGCAGGTTGATGTCTTTAACTAAAAAAAGTGTTGTATTAAAAATTTCATACTATCTAATTCCAAAAGTGTTGAAAGATAGAGAATGCAATGTAAGTCCTTATGATCTATTTATTGTTCATGCACATGCTAATTTTACAGAATTGTTCTCGGGTTAGACAAACTCTACTTATTAAAGTCATTTTTCTACATACTCATGTTATCATTATCCAATGTTAGCAGATGTCATCAGAAAATAGGGGTGTGTTGCTTGCCATTATTCTTGGCTAATGCTTGCATATGTGAAATATATTGAGAGAATATCATTTTCACCTAGTGTGTATAGTCTAAAGGATATGTGAAATATATTGAGAGAATATCATTTTCACCTGGTGTGTATAGTCTAAAGACCATCTACATCATTTATCAAGCCATCTTGACATGACATAGTTGCATGCAATTAAATAAACACACATAGTTTGTTTCAATACAATTATGGAAGGGAGAAATATTTTTTTGTTCTTGACATTGTTGTTTATTTCCATAAGATGTGTTTTCTTTCCAAATGATTTCAATGTATATGCATCAGATTCTACTAGCATCATCATTTTTTTGTTATGTGATCAACATATTTATTTATGTAGAACAAATAAGGGAATGCCAAACTCTTCAATATAAGTCAATGGGTTTTCAAGTACTTATTATCATCTATGGTTTGAAAATAGTTTCTAATTATACTTTAATACAATATGAAAAATATGTTTTCTTGTTTCATAAATTGTTTAAGTTAGAAATATTTTATGTTGTGTTGCTAAAATGTTTATGGAAAATTCTTATAATGCATAAATGGTCGCTCGAAAATCCAATCATCACAAATAAGTTGCACTTGACATAGATCACA
>JASDQU010816430.1:18553-28928 GCA_032191745.1 Picea mariana
CAAAGCATGAGTAGGAGACAACTCAGGACTAGCACGCATTTTGAAGTGATAATTTTGAATTAAAGAACAACATGTCACGCAAACATCTAAAAAGACTATAATTTATGAACATCTTTAATGTTATGGAGTTGGACAATCATGTAAGATTGTTGGGGAATGTATTTTCTTTAATGAATGTGCTTGCAGTATAGATTCGAAGTGCTTGATCTTATATGTCTACCTCAAAACATTTATTGTAATAAATCCTTAGTAGTTGAATGCTTTTATTTTGATAGGATAGCACTAAGGTAACTCGGAGGGAAAGCTCAATGAGCTCGTGTTGTATAAATAAATGTAGTGTTTCCCAAAGGAGGTTGCTCATGGTTATTACTAAGTTAATTGCAGTGGAGAGTTGTAGAGTTGCTGAAGAAAACTGTATGAATTCATGTACATATCAATTGAATGAATATAACAGAGAAACATTGTTCCAAATGTGTGTTGTTACTGGTGTTGTGTCTATCTGAATGAATGAATGGTAGGCTTTCTGTTAATTTCAATTCTTTGTTATTTCTTGTTCTTATGTCATGAATGCATTTACATGGTTGAATGTATGAATCTGTGAAGATTTAAATAAGTTTCAATTGTTTCTCTTCTATGAGCCTGTGCAAGGTGTGCATAGTATCTGCAAGGTGTGCGTTGATAGAGTCTATTTCGAATTAGAAGATCAGAAGAGATAACATCAAACTTATATGTGCAAGGAGTGCATAGGCGTCTGCAAGGTGTGCATGACAGAGTCTGTTTTGACTTAGAAATCTAGGAGAGATAGTTGAAGGTGTGCATAGGGTGGAATGTACTTAGAGTCGTATTGTTCAGGAGGAACAATTGAGCCTTTGAGAACTATTGCAAGGTGTGCACAATTTTCCTTTAGGAGTCAAGTTGTAGGAATTTTGTCACAAGGAGTGTGAAAGGTTGATACTTGGTTAAGTATCGAAGAGGTCATTCTAAGGAGCTCAGAGTGTCGAGGAGGAATATGTCCAAGAAATATAATTTGGAGCTTTGTATGCAAAGAGTGAATATTTTCCACAAGGACTGCGTGATAGAGTCTTTTGACTCGCAAGCTAAGGAGGAGTAGCATAAGTTTGTTTGTAGAAGGGTGCAAGGAACTGTCGCAAGGTGTGCGCAGTTGCCCACAAGAAACTAAGTCATGGAAGAAGACTTGTTGCAAGGCGTTCATGACGTCAATTTCGACTAAGTGTCAAAGAAGCACTCTAAGGAGAAAAATCTCGGTGAGAAGAAAAAGCTTAAGAGAGATAGTGGGGAGAAATCTTCAATAGGGAGAAGTCCCTTAAGGTTTCATAAAATAACAAGCAAGATCCGTCCATGAGGGAGCGAGATCATTCCAGACTATTGAATCTGGGAGAGTTTCATGGAGGTTGGTCATAGAAGCTTGTTGACACTTCATGGTTTGGAGGTGTAGAAGTATTGTGAGAAGTGGGGTTGCCGAAGTCGCGAAGTAATCCTAGTCGTTGGCTACGAGGAGGATACATGGAAGTGGATTGGAGAGTTTGGGAGATAGATTTTTGGGGGACTTGTGTGGAGCAAGTGAAATCTTCACGAAGTCGCAAAGGTCGAAGTATTTTGGACCATCGAATCCAGGCGGACACGCGATGGAGATCCACATATTTCGGTAGAAAGTGTTTCAGGAGGAGACAAGTGCAGAGGTTGTAAAATCACCAAATCCAAAGTTACGAAGGGATTTGACCCATAGTCATAGCCCATGGTCATATCGAAGAAGGATTCTAGTGTGGGAGCTAGTACTCGAAAATTGGTGTTGCTAGAGGTGCCATAAATCGGTTGTGTGGGTAGTTTGAACCCATTGGTAACATCAAAGGGACCTGTGCGTTATTTGTTCAGGGTCTATTGGAGGCCTGAAGAGCTAATTGGGCTCAAGGTGTTTTAAGGTCCTTGATCAGAAGGTCGAAGAATCCCCAGGAGGGAAGCGGGACTGCATCAAGTGGTATCAGAGCACATAAAAGGTTTTTTCTGATAGCATCAAGTGGAAATCAGAACCAAATAAGTCATTTCCATAGGAAAAAATAGGTAGCATGATATCATCAAGAGGTATCAGATACATTAGGTCATATTTGTGTGAGGAAAGTTCAGCACAATGCCGCCTAGAAGACGTGCAGAGCCACTTGTAGCAAATCGAGCTGTAGAAAGGGATATGTGATAACTTCGCACAAGCTTGGATGCTATGGAGACAAACCAAAGGAGAGCACCTGATGATGGAGATGTGAGTGATGCAGAAAGTGAAGAAAGAGAAGTTGAAGAAGTTGTAGAAGAGGATGTTGCATAGGAATGCTTGTTGAAAGCAGTTGACAAGTTGGGAGCTAGAGAAAAGATAGATATCCCAATGTATGAAGGAAATTTAGATGCTAAATAATTTTTTGATTGGATAAGGTCAATGGATAAGTACTTTGACTATGAAGACGTTGATGAGGAGAAGAAGGTGAAACATGTTGTCACCAGATTAAAAGGACATGCAGTGATGTGGTGGGATGAATTGCAGGCTGACAGAAGATGCAAAGGTAAGAAAAAGATCAAGAATTGGGACAGAATGTTAGCCAATTTAAAGGCTAAAATCATATCCAAGGACTGTCAGATAAATATTTTTAGGAAGTTGTAGAACCTGGGATAGAAGGGAATGATTGTGAAAGAGTACACAGAGGAGTTCTACAAACTGAACATCAGGGATGGACAAAGAGAAAAGGATGATGAAAAAGTTTCCATATATATAAATGGCTCGAGATATGAAATCTAGGACGAAATCAACATGATGACAGTGAGAATGGTGGAGGATTCTTATCAGATTGAGTTGAAGGAAGAAGAGAAGTTGGCTAAAAAAAAAATCCAGCGAAGAAGAGGAAGAAGTCCAAATAGAGGCAAGGGAATTTTCCATGATAAGGCACATAAGCTCAAGGGTCAGATTGAAAATCCACATAGTCACTCACAAAGAGGAGGAAGTTCCCAAGGGAGATAGTATGGCAGAATAATCTTTTCCTCGAGGAAGAGGAAGAGGTAGAGGAGGATAAGTGAGGTGCCTGTTGAAATACAGGGAACATGTCTTGGGAATGCCTCGAGAAAAATAAAGAAGGAGGAGGTGAAGCTCACATTTCAGAAGCGTAGAAACAAAATGTTGAAGCAGAAGGTGCAGAAGATGGGATATCTTTGGTGATGAAGAAGGTTCTTTTGAAGCCAGAACCAAAGGTTGAAAATCCAGTGCAGGGGAAACATTTGTTCAGACATCTTGAAAGACTAAATATAGAGTATGCAAGGTGATAATTGACAGTGGGAACACTGATAACTTAGTATCCATGGAGATGGTGGAGAAATTAGAGCTAGAGAAAACTCCACATTTGACGTTGTATAAGGTCAATGGCTGCAAAAAGGTCACCAGGTAATGGTAACTAAACATTGTCTACTTGAATTTAAGATAGGAGGATATAGAGATAAGATTTTTTGTGACGTGATTCCCATGGACGTATGTCATGTTTTGTTGGGGATAACATGGAAGTATGACAGGAATGTCATTCTTGAGGGGAAAAAAAATACTTATAGTTGGGAGAAAAATGGTAGGACACAGATGTTGCTACCAATATAGGAAAATAAAGTAAGGGAAGAAGCCATCATGAGGATACTTATCATGAGTGAGAAGGAACTCTTGACTAAAGTCAAGAAGGAACATGAGATGCAATTTTTTGTGGTGAGGAAACCAAGAGTTGTACTTACAACTACTTCTATGGATGATTCTCCTAAAGAAATCTAGGAGTTGTTGGAGAATTTTTCTGACATAGTCATGGATGAGTTACCAAGCTCATTTCCACCCATCAGGAGTATTAGCCATCACATTGATTTAATACCAAGAGTGAGTCTGTCAAACAAAACAATGCACAAACTGACACCTCAAGAGAATGAGGAGTTAAAGAGACAAGTCCAAGATTTGATGGACAAAGGGTTAGTCAGAGAAAGATTGAGTCCATGCACAGTACCAACTATGTTAAGTCCGAAGAAGGATTGAGGATTGAGAATGTGTATAGACTCAAGAGCCATAAACAGGATCACCATCAGGTACATATTTACTTTACCGAGGATGGATGACTTAATGGATTGTTTGAGTGGAGCAAAACATTTTTCAAAGATAGATCTGAAAAGTGGATATCACCATATAAGAATGAGAGAAGGTGATGAGTGGAAAACAACCTTCAAAACGAACGAAGGGTTGTATGAATGGCCTTTTATGACTTTTGGCTTAACAAATTTCCCAATTACTTTTATGAGGTTGATGAATGAGGTATTGAAATATTTCATTGGTAATTTTGTGATTGTATATCTGGATGATATACTAGTCTTCAGTAAAAATGAAGAAGACCATTTGAGGCACTTAACATTAGTAATGAGGAGATTGCAGCGGGAAAAGTTGTTGATAAATATGAAGAAGTCCTATTTTATGAAGACAAAACTCATTTATTTTGGTTTTGTAATCTCTTCTAGCGAATTGAAGATGGATCTAGAAAAGGTGAGAAAAATCAAAGAATGGCCATTGCCGAGAAGCATATTCGAGGTGAGAATCTTCCATGGATTAGCAAGTTTCTATAGGAAGTTCATTAGAAATTTCAGTGGAATTGGTGCACAAATGATGGATACAGTGAATAAGAGACACAAGTATTTTAAGTGGACAGAGGAAGTTGAGAAAAGGTTTAATATATTAAAGGAGAAGATAACAGAATGACCGATTCTGGTCTTGCTAGATTTTGGGAAGACATTTCAAGTAAGATGTGATGCGAGTGGAGTTGCAATTGGATTAGTATTGAGCCAAGATAATTAGCCTATTGCATATTTCAGTGAGAAATTGAATGAGACCAAGCAAAAGTACTCTACATATGATAAATAATTTTATGTAGTATTTCAAGCCTTGAAGAAATGGAGGCACTACCTTGTTCCAAAATAATTTATTTTGTATAGTGACAATCAAGCTTTACAATTCATAACTAGACAGGAGAATTTAAATCAGAGACATGCTAAGTGGATATATTTTATGAAAAATTTAACTTTTGTCATTAAACATATTTCTGGTAATGCTAACAAATTTGTTGATGCAGTGAGCAGGAGATTTCTGATTTTGCAGGAGTTTCAAGTCAAAACCTTAGGGTTTGAACACCTTAAGGAGATGTATTGTGATGATCCAGATTTAAAGAAGCATATGAAGCATGTGCGAATCCTGTGCTTAGAGACAAAAGCCAGTGGACGGAGTATCTGATTCAAGATGGATTTTTATTCAAAGGTTTCCAGTTGTGCATACCAAAATGCTCAATGAGAGATAATCTATTGAAAGAAAAACATAGTGGAGGTCTAGTTAGACATTTCGTCCATGACAAGACATTTGTACAGTTGAATAGTTCACACTATTGGCCAGTTATGAGAGCAAAAGTGAAGAAGTTTTTGAACATATGTAATATTTTCCAGTATGCAAAAGGAAAGGGACAAAACACTGGATTGTATCAACCATTTCCTATTCCAGATAGGCCTTGGGATGCAATAAGCATAGATTTTGTGTTGGGATTGCCAAGGAAAAAAAACAGATGTGATTCCATATTTTTGGTAGTTGATAGATTCTCAAATATGACACACTTTATCCCATGCCAAAAGACTAATGATGCAACACACATTGCAAATTTATTTTTCAAATAAGTTGTGAGTCTTCATAGGTTGCCCAAGAGTATTGTCTTAGACAAAGACACTAAATTTTTTGGCCATTTCTGGAGAACATTGTCAAAGAATCTAGGGACAAAATTGTCCTTTAGTTCAGCATATGATCCTCAAACGGATGGACAGACTGAGGTGGTGAATCGAATTTTAGGAATTTTGTTGAGGATTTTGGTCATTGAACATCATAGCCAATGGGATCAAATTATGTCATAAGTAGAGTTTGCATACAATGACTCACCAAACAAGAGTACCAAAAAGAGCCATTCCAGATAGTATATGGGATGAATCTGAGAGGAGTATCATAGTTGAGAGATCTAGAGTAGAGTGAATTCATAAGTGATGGAGGAGAAGACTTCACTGTAGAAATGAAGAATCTTCAGAATCAAATCAAGGAGGAGTTGCATAACAACAACTGAGAATATAAACGCAGAGTTGATCAACATAGGAGAGAACCTCAATTTGAAGTGGGAGATAAAGTTCTAGCACATATAGGGAAGGAAAGGTTCCCAAGGGGAGCATACAATAAACAAAAGTTGAAGAAAATAGGACCATGCAAGATCCTAAGGAAATTTGATTAAAATGCTTATGAGTTAGATTTGCCAGAAGATGTGGTTATATCTCCCATATTCAACATTTCAGACCTGTATCCTTACAAGGAAGATGACACAAAAGGATAAGAAGATCAGAAAGAGAGTCAGTGGGAGAAGAAGATGCATGTAGCAGAAAATCCATAGATGGAGAAGATCATAGATCAACGAATTGGTAAGAAGACCAAAAGAAAGACTTATTTTGAGTATTTGGTAAAATGGAAAGGACACCCAATAGAAGATTCCATTTGGGTAAATGAAATAGATATTCATAAGCATGGAAAGTCAATACAGGAGCTCATGGACAGGAGTCCATGAATTTTTTAGCCAGAGGATTATGATACAAGAGCATCGGCAACAAAGCATGAGTGGGAGAGAACTCAATGCACTAGTGCACATTTTGAAGTGATAATTTTGAATTAAATAAGAACATATCATGCAAACATATGAAAAGACTGTAATTTATGAACACCTTTAATGATCTAGATCTAGAGGATCATGTAAGATCGTTGGGGAACGTATTTTATTTAATAAAGCTTCTTGCAATACAAATTCAAAGCACTTGCTCTTATCTGTCTTCCTCAAAACATTTATTGTAATAAATCCTTAGCATTTGAATGCTTTTATTTTGATAGAATAGTACTAAGGTAGCTCGGAGGGAAATCTCAATGATCTCATTTTGTATAAATAAAGGTATTGTTGCCCAAATGAGGCTACTGATGGTTATTTCTAAAGTTAAATGTAGCGAAGAGTTGTAGAGTTGTTGAAGAGCATTGTATGAATTCATGTACATATTAGTTGAATGAATATAACAAAGAAAAATTGTTCCAAATGTGTGGTGTTACTGGTGCTGTGTCTATATGAATGAATGATAGGCTTTCTGTTAATTTCAATTCTCTGTTATTTCTTGTTCGTATGTCATGAATGCATTTACATGGTTGAATGTATGAATCTGTGAGGATTTAGATAAGTTTCAATTGGTTATCTTCTACAAGCCTATGCAAGGTGTGCATATGTCCGCAAGGTGTGCATTGACAGAGTCTGTTTCAACTCAAAATCTCAGAATAGATAACTTGAAACTTATGTGTGCAAGGAGTGCATAGGCATCCGCAAGGTGTGGGTGACAAAGTCTGTTTTGACTTAGAAATCTAGGAGATATAGTTAAAGGTGTGCATAGGGGAAAACATACTCAGAGTCCTATTGTTCAGGAGGAACAATTGAACCTTTGAGAAATGTTGCAAGGAATGCACAGTCATCCTTCAGGAGTTAAATTGAAGGAAGTTTATTGCAATGAGTCTGCAAGGTTGATACTTGGTTAAGTATCGAAGAGGTCATTCTAAGGAGCTCAGAGTGTTGAGGAGGAATAAGTCTAAGAAAGATGATTTGGAGCTTTGTATGAAAAGAGTGAATATTGTCCACAAGGAGTGCATGATAGAGTATTTTGACTCACAAGCTTAGGGGTAGTAGCGTAAGTTTGTTTGAATAAGGGTGCAAAGAACTATCGCATAGTGTGCGTAGTCCCCCATAAGAAACTAAGTCATGGAAGAAGACTTGTTGCTAGGCATGCACGACGTCAATTTCGACTAAGTGTCGAAGAAGAGCTCTAAGGAGAAAAAGCTCAAAGAGAAGAACAAGATCAAGAGAGATAGCTAGGAGAAATATTCAAAAGGGAGGAGTCCCTTAAGGTTTCACAAAATAATGAGCAATATTCACCCAAGAGGGAGTGGGATCATTCCAAACCGTCAAATCTAGGAGAGTTGCATAGAGGTTGGCTGTAGAATCCTATCGACACTTCATCGTTCAAAGGTGTAGAAGTATTGTGAGAAGTGTGGTTTCTAAAGTCGTGAAGTGATCCTATCCATTGGATATGAGGAGGATATGTTGCAGTGGATTAGAGAGTTCGAGAGATAGAGTTTCAAGGGAGTTGCATGGAGCAAGTGAAATCTTCGCAAAGTCGCGAAGGACAAAGTAGTTTGGACCATTGGATCCGCGTATTTCAGTAGAAAGTGTTTTGGGAGGAGACAAGAGAGAAGGTTGTAAAATCGTTGAAGCTGAAGTTACGAAGGGAGCTAACCCACAATCATAGCCCGTGGTCATATCGAAGAAGGAGCCTAGCGTGGTAGATACTACTCACAAATTGGTGTTGCTAGAGGTGCTAGAAATCGGTTGTGTGGGTAGTTTGAACCTTCACGTAACATCAAAGGGACCTGTGTGCTATTTGTTTCGGGTCTATCAGATGCTCGAAGAGCTAATTCATCTCAAGGTGTTTTAAGATCCTTGATCGAGAGGTCACATAATCCCCAGGAGGGAAGGGGGTCTACATCACATTAGTAGATTGATTTTCTTGTAAATGCTTTTCCAATTCCCATTTTTTCAATAAGGAACAAATGGATTGACATTTTTGAGTTATTTTTATTTCTAATCATGATAATCTCATTTTTTATTAATTATTGTTCATTATTTAGTTGTTTTTAGATATTGTAATATTCTTCATTACTCAAGAGCAATGGATCTTTGATTGGCTAAGTCCTATTAATAGATTGCATAATAACTACTATAATATTCCTCCAATGCATAATATCATCATAGATTTTGTATTTTTTAAGGACAAACTTGTTGTTTCTTTTCATGTCAATGTCAAAGATGCATTCTAATTTCTTTCCAATTTCTTGAGAAGGAATGTTGATGTTGGTACCAAATTTCGGTTTCCTACCTTTATTCCACAGTATTTATAACTTTATTTTGAGAAAAATATCTCTCATATCATACTTGAAAGTTTCATTTCAAGCCATTTTCTATTTATGTACAGGGAAGGTAGAGCATCAATTTTTCTTTACAAAAGATTTCAAAGTCAACATGTCCATTATATCGGATGTATCGTATGCTGTAGGTTTTATTTATTATTTTCACATCTGTATTTGATCATGAGTATCATGCCCACATATTCTACCAAGAAAACATGTTCACAATTTGCATGCCTAGAAATGTAGTTGTCAACAAATGACGAGCGCATTATATGTTTAGAATCGTCAAGTTCTTGTTGCAATAACTCTTGTTTCTTTAGAAAAAACATTTTTCTTGTTGAATGGAAGTTTGTTGATTAAAACTATTTATTACAGTATAAATAAAATTAAACAAGAAAACAATGTAAGATGTTTTTTTTTGAATAAAAGGAAACCTATTTGTTGAGTAGTCATTTGTTACAAGTTTAATAAAGAATTTCCAAATTTCCAAATACTTTGAATTTTATCATCTTTGTGAGACAAACATTTCTCATGAATTTTCATAAAATCACTTGTAAATATTCAATCGATGCATCTTTGTGATCAATGAGCTACAATATCTCACCACAACATATGCATCTAGTATGAATTGTGCATCTACATTTCCATGTCATAGTTGTGTTACTTTCTTTACAATGGATTTTTTCCAAATTCCATATGGATGTCTCTTAGAACAATGCATGAAAGATAGGATTGTAATAGGGACATTATTCCTCTTAAATCACTTTCATATCAAACATGAATATGATGTGAGATATGTCTATATGATAAATCTTTTGTTATAAGAAAATTATTTTTCTTTTTACTTGGTATCATCATTAGCATACTCTAAGAGGTGAAGTATGATAGTTATATTATTTTTCTTTTTACTTGGTATCATCATTAACATACTCTAAGACGTCAAGTATGATAGTTATCTGCCCAGGGCAGGTGGATTTGTAATTTTAATTTCATTTTTTTTTGTGTGTAGTGATGTGCTTGAATCTTTCTAAATTCATCCTCCATAAATATTGAGTCGAAAGATATATATCTATCAACAAATTTCACAACCTTTATATTTTTGTTATACCCATAAGTTAGTGCGTTTTGAAACTAGAGTAAGTCATGTTCATGTACATTACCTCTAATTTGAATTCAATAACAAAGAAATAATCTACCACATCTTTGAATAATTCTATATTGTGTAAAATTAAGGGCTCTAAAACTATGTCTATAAAAGTCACTACAAGTGATAAGTTGTTTCCTAATAATTTCATCTAT
>JASDQU010816431.1:6753-17297 GCA_032191745.1 Picea mariana
ATATATATAAATAATCTTAATTTTTTAATCCTAAGAGTTAGTTTAAGTGACGTTTACTAAGTGAAGAATTCTCATGCAAACTTGGGAATATATTTTTGGAATTGATTATTATTATTATTATTATTATTATTATTATTTAAATGAAATGGTATATATAGTTGTTGTATATGTGAAGATGAGAATAATGAAAAGTTTTGACATTATAAGAAGAAATATAAATTATTAAAAATAAAAGAAGAAATATAAATTATTAAAAATAAAAGGTGAAATGTTGACAAGCAAATGAAATTTTATTTTAAATTAATATTTATTATTATAATAATAACAACATATATTTATGATAGTTTTGTTTAAATTAAGATTTATTTATGAATAATAATTATGAGATAAAGATGATTATAAAGAATTATTTTTTATTAAACATTTTGTTATTTTGAAAATTGTTTTAAGTTACATATACAAATTGTATATATATATTTAAAAGAACAAAGGTAAGTTTGGTCAATCAAAGACTATCAACAACCCTGAAGTTAATAAAAGTTATTTAGTAGAACATTTCTCCTTCTTCTCCAAAATGGAAGGTTGACTGATCTTGCATGGTAACCCATAAGACTCAAACTTATACTTTGAAATTGTAAATAAAAATAATTTGTCATTTTTATGATAAAAAAAATTGAAAATAAAATATATATATATATAATTTCTTACATACATTTATATTAAATTTTAATTTTAAAATATTTATTACAATATTTTCTAATCTTTCAACTCATAAAAAAATATAATAATAATTTTTTAATTAAAAAATAAAATTTTAATTAAATTAAGTAATTTCTTATTTTTTTAACTCAATAAACAATATTAATCTTAATAAAATTTATTTATTATTATTATCGATATTTTTTATTTATTATGAAAATCTTTTTATTATTATTTTAATTAATTTCAATTTTATTTATAATATTTAAATTATTTAAAATACTTTCCAAATCAACATGATCATAAAAACTCTCTCTAGAGAAATGCTTTTTTCCTAAGCCTATTATGTTCCCAAGGAACCTAAAGGGATGCCAAGCCTCTCAAGTAATCAAAATGTTTACATGCAAACTTTGGGAATATAATTTTGGAATTGATTTAGATTATTTTTATTTTTTTAAAAAGATTTCTAAGTCAAAGTAATATTTATTTTACATGAATAACAATTATGAGATAAAGGTGGTTAAAAAATATTATTTTGTATGAAATTTTTTATTAAATTAAAAACTGTTTTTAAGTTATAAGTATAAGTTTTTTATATATTTCGAGGAACAAAGTTAATTTGGTCAATCAAAGGCTATTAGCTATTAATAACCCGAAAGTTAATAAGCATTTCTTCATAGAGCAGTTCCCCTTCTTCCCCAAAATTTCCTGGTGGAAGATAGATTGTTTGCCAACCTTGTAGCTGGTAACCCCATGGGACTCAAACCTGTGACCCAACGGATTGAGGTAAATCTTGGGATTTTATTTTTTCACCTAGAAAAAATTGATAACTTTTCCGTTAATTAAAATAAAAGGTTACATTTGTGTAATTTAATCACTAAATGAATGATGACAGAGCAAAAAACATCAAACTAATCTAATTAATTGCATATAACTTCTAAATAAAACATCAACAGATTGAAAAATTGTTATCAACAACCTCACCAACACAATCTCCCAAAGGGCATCATCACCATCAAGTTCTCTTCATCACCAAAATGTCTCAATACCCTGAGTTGTCTACTACCTTGAGGACCTTGATTGGAGGATTCCCTCTACCCCATCATAAAAGGTTTTCATAAATAATGAACCTTGATGTCTGATGCATGCATGTTGGATAGTTTAACCACTTCTTGGTCATGCTCACAATGTATATGTTAGAAATGAATTAGCCTAAAATTGTTTTAATATCTTTTGCAAGTTGTTATGCAGACCCGTGTTATGTTTCTTTGAGATCTGCCCCCATTTAGCTAATCCACATCCAACTTGGAGTTACCATAAATGTCAATCTCATTGATATCTTCTTCCTTAGCTATGGTCATTAAGATGGTGATGGCTTTTGTTTTAGAAAAATTACTAGTTCCCTATTTGATACCACATTCAATTAGGGCCTTATAATTTTCATTTAACACCAAAATTCCACCAACTCCACCTGTGTTTGGATCTTTGTTTGCAACTCCATCAAAGAATCCATATGTCTTGTTTGAATAGTCTACATATTCCATATTATTTTCTTTTTTTGTTTTTTTTTCAAAATTTGCATAGGCTTCCTTAATTCTGTAATAAGTACGAAGAGGGCTTGTATCTAATCCTTGGAATATTGCATCATTTCCAGTTAGATATATTGATCTGATTACAAAACAGTGAAAGAATGTTGTTTTTTCTTGACATTAACATATTCTAAACATGATGTTAGAGTTTCTTTTATTGCTTCTCAATCCCAATTATTGTTACCCCATATCTGTCTTTTAATTGCATTCTAGACCTCTTTAGAGAAGTGGCATTTTATGAAGTGATGGTTGACACTTTCTACATTTTCCTTACATAAAAAACATAGGCCAGGTCCCTACCATGATCTCCTTTGAAGAGTATCCCATGTTAATATGCTAATTTGCATGATAAGTCATAGAAATTTTCTATTTTTCAATGGAGCTTGAAGTTTCCATATTAAATTCCATTTCCACTACACATCATCCAAGGTTTCCATAGATTTTTCATATCCTTTTTTAATCTTTGTATGTGCCTTCTTCTAGATTTCCGGCCCAAATCATCTTGTTAGGATGATCTTGTAGTCTTATAGAGGCATTATTTAGTGCAAATGCATATTGATTCCACTCCATTGCCAATTGTTTAGGGATGCCTAAATCATTTGTCATTCTCCATTCTACCTTCCATCGGGTTTCTAGGTGACTATCATACACCTTTACTAGTGTGTGAATGTTTATTTCATCAAGGAAGTTCAACAACTAATCAAATAATCTATTCATTATCAATCCTCGAACCCATGGGTCTCTTTCTATTCTAACCTTCTGTTTGTTTCCTATCAACCATTCCAAGTTGTCCCCTATCAATGGATAAGCTATCACAAGAGCTTTTTAACTTGATAAACCTCCCACTCATGTTTTTCTAGGGTTGCAAATCCACTCCTCAATTATTATAGGTTCAATATACTTTTTAATTATCACCAATTTCCCAAGTCCATCAATGGACATAAATCTCCACACTCCCCTTGGAACTAGAGCCTTTGAAAATTTGGTAGGACTTTTTATTCCCATCCTCCGATTTTTTTTTGGCTTTGCAAGTTTTTTCTAACTCATAAAGGTGATACCTTTTTTCTCTTATTTCCTACCCAAATATATCTAAAATAGATATTCCTAATTTTGTTGAGGATTCCTTTTGGAATGTAGTCCACTAACATCCAACACACTAGTGTTTCCTCAATAACAATATTGATTAGTATTCGTTTGTCTCTTATTGAAACCCACCTATTGCACCACCACCATAACTAGTCCTTGAATGAGTAATAATTGACCACCTAGTGGAATCCCACGTACTTCATAGGATCCTCAATTTTTTTTACTTGGAATGGAAGTAGAGTGAGTCTGATTCTATTCCATCCATATTCTTCAAACTAGAATAAAACAATAGTGGATTTTTCATAGTTGACATCCATCTCTATAACTACATAATAGGTCTTTAGGGATTCACCTATTTCCTTTGCTTCATTAATAGTACCCATCCCTAATAAAAGTACATCATCCACAAAAAACAGGTGAGAAATGTTGAGATTTTGTTTCATTTGAACTCCTTTAAACTTCCCTTTAGATTTTAAGGTATTTAATACTCTCTGACCAGCTCCTCCATCATTTGAAAACAAATGGTTTTGACACTTTATTTAAACTCGTTGAGCCAAGACTTACCACAAACTGGTCACGAGGATGGAAGTCGGAAAGTGGGTTGGGTTTAGAAGATGATGAAGTTTTAGAGCTAGAAAGGTACTTAATTTTTTTAAAGAAAATATTTTTCAGGCTCAGGGACTGTGAGGATGAATTGATTTGGGACACGACGCCTTCGGGGATATACACACCAAATATGGGCTACCTAAAATGAAACTCAGACTTGTTTCATCGAGAGCATGTCTAGTGGTGGGGAAAGATTTGGAAACTTAATTTCCCAGCCAAAACAAGATTACTCATGTGGAATGTCTTAAATAACAAAGTGTTGACCTCAGAAATTCTATAGAAAATAAATACTAATGGTCCAGGATGGTGCACTCTCTGTAAATCTGAAGGAGAAACTACTTTTCATCTCTTTTTGGAATGTCGTTACATCATTGAAGTGTGGACTGAATTTTCGAGAATCTTGGACCTTTGTTGCAACTAGTTTGGGCCAAATTTGGAACACTCTTGGAAAAATTGGTGGTCGACTAGAGTTTACAAGGGCCTTAGAGCCTTACCCCTTTTGATAATTTGGGGTGTTTGAATAGCACGAAACTCCCTAATTTTCAAAGGTGTGCCTTCAGCACCAGAGATTACAACGGAAAAGAGTTTAGCCATTTTTTCCTCTCTATCCACCCGAGAAGATAGAGTCAATACTAGACAGTTTCAAGAGGTTGAGATTGACAAAAGAATTCCCTGGGGTTTCTTTGATGGGGCCTCACAAAACAACCTCTTTGGGGGTGGAGGGATTGTCTTTTTATCAGACTCCCACTAATTTTCTATGACCTTTGTCTTAGGGACGAGAACAAACAATTTTTCCAAACTATTGATCCTTAAACTTCTCATTGCCTTCGCCATTGAAAAGGGTTGTCACTCCTTAAATGTTTTTTGGGGATTCCATGAATGTCATAAATTGGATAAGAGGCACACAAAGATGTTCAAACACTAGACTTGCTACCTTAGTGGAAGACATAACTCTCTTATAGACCTCTTTTGACTCACTTACTTGCCAACATGTCTACAGGGAAAGGAATAAAGAAGCGGAAAGGAGGTTGAAAGAGGGGCTTCATCTGGCTTTGGGCCAATGGAAAGTAATAGAGGTACAAAATGACCTGGTCCATGAATATCTACATCAACCATTTTTTGAATGATTTCAAACAAACTGTCAAATACAACACGATAAAATAAACTTTTTGTTTACAAGCAGCTAAGAATCAACATGAACACTATGTGCAAACAACCCATCATCAAGGACTTTATGAGCTACATATAGTAGCAAAAAGAACACATAATATTTAAAGGGATCAGAAAGACCTTTTGAAAGTGCAACTGCAGAAATCCTTTTTTGAGCTACAATAGTAGCAACCAGATTATAGACTCAAAATGTACTAGGTATACACTACAAAAGTGTATATGCAAAATGTAATTTTGTTCACATTTTGATGAAATAAAATTACGCTTTTTTTCTTTGAAAAAAAAACTAGTGAGTAAAGAACTAGAGATAGAGGGAAACCATTTCTTAGACCTCTTTTAGGTTTGAAGAAATTGGAAGGAGAACCCTTAACCAGTACTACAAAAGATGTTGTGGAGGAACAATCTTCATTCCAACTTACTGCGTGAGGATCAAAAGTAGCATGCGGTGGTACAAACCTAAGGAGGTTCCAATCAACCCTATCATATGCTTTAAAGAGATCCAACTTTATGACCATGGAGGGGTTCTTCTTCTTATGGAGTGTAAAACCTCCTGAACTATTCTTACAATATCACATATGTCCCTTCTCTCTAAAAACCCTAATTGCTCTTGGGAGGTGATGCTCAAAAGAATGGGTTTCATCCTCCTAGATAAGACTTTGGAAATGATTTTATAAAGGAAATCACATAAATAAATTGGCCTACAAGAATCATATGTGTGTGGAATTTTTGCTTTATGAATGGTAGTAATAAAGTCGAGTTAATGGGTTTGAAAATTGTACTCAATCCGATGATTCCTCTATTGTAATAAGAAGGCCCTTCTCTATAAGGTCGAAGAAACTTTTGTAGAACTCCATAGGCCAACCATCAAGGCTTGGAGCTTTATCATTTTGAAAAGGATTTTATATTCATTTTAGTTCTTCGTCACTTACAAGAGCCTTCAAGGATTTAATCTTCTCATCACTAACCAATCTAGGGAAGAAAGATAAGGTTTTTAGGATCTCCCCTATATTACTCTACTCAAGTTTGTAGTAGATCCCTTTGAGATAATCCACGACAACTTTGGATATTCCTTCAAATCTTGTCTTGATTGTTCCATATTTGTCTTTGTCTTCCCATATAACATTATGTACTTTTCTAGCCTAAGAAAATCCATGAAAAAATTTAGTGTTTTCATCCCCCTCCTTTAACCATATTACTCTACATTTTTGTCTCCAATAAGCCTCTTCCCATGAAACTAATTTACTCCTCTCCCCTTCCATCTTTTGAATTTCCCTTTTGATTTCTTCAAATATGGATCCATTTTTAAGCTCTCAATATCCCTCCATTCTTCCTTCAAGATTGTTTAGTTCAATCTAAATGACATTGTTTTGATTCTTGATATGTTCCTTGTCTTTTATCTTAATCCCTATCAAGTTCTCATGTATACATAGCACTTCCTCCATATGAGTGATCATAATGATTCCATTGTTTCTATACTAATTTTCTAATTTTTTTATTTTTAGCCAATAATAATTGAACTTGTATGGGAAGGATCCTTTTAACTAATTTTTCCAATTGTAAGATGATATGATGGTGATTTGAGGTTTCTTCCACTCTCACCCATAATCTATACCTTTCAATTTTTTCCAAGATTCTATCAAAGACCAAAAAGTGGTCCAATATTTTCACAATAGTAGCTCTCCCTATTCATCTATTCCTCTAGGTTGGACTCAACTTTCTAGGTTCAACATCTACCACATCTTTGTCCTCAAACAACTTTAGAGAGTAAAAAACCAATTTATTAGGGCTTGCATATTCTCTATTATAAGTCTAAGGTTTAAGTATCCTCCTCTAATGATCTCTGCAAGGAAATATAAATCAATATTCAAGATCTTCCCCCAATGATCTTGTCTATTCTATATGACTCATAGAAGTTAAAAAAATGAAATTCCTTATCCAACTCTTACACATATAGGGTACAAATTACAGTTGACTACAAATTAGTATGGTTGTTACAGTTACAAATATTCTTCCATCCCACCAATAGTCCTCCAGATCTTCCTCTAGTATTACATGCCACAAAATCTCAGACCTTAAGTATTTTTCTAAGACAATCTATAACATCCCTGCTACTTACCATAGTTTCTTGTACATAGTGGAATTCAACTCTACATGTATTTATGCCCTCTTGAGTGAGTTTTGTCTAAAGGGAGAACCTAATCGCCTTATGTTAAGAGAAAGACAAATCATCTCCTACCCCCTGGGAGGCTTTCTTTTCTCTAAGTGCCTCTTCAATGGAATTTTGTTTCCTTTTGCTTGTCTCTTCCTTGGATTTCTTTTTTTCTTGTTCCTTAATTCCTTTGTAGTTTTTGTTTACCATCCATTTATATCCCTCCCTTATTCACTTCTCCATGATCCTTTTTTTTATGATCTAAGCTAGTACCTTTACTTTGTGAATGGAGGCTCTTCTTTGTTAGATGAGTATTATTGATCAAAATCTGGACCAAGGGTCAAAATTTAGCTCAAAAAATCAAAGTTCTCAGAATTGCCTCAAAACGAACGGGTGTGTAGCCCTCATCATTACGAACCCAACACAACTCATTTGGGTTCAAACGGACGTCGGATGAGTGAGATATCGCGATCTGTTCGAATCGTCAAACAGGTAAAAAAAAATGTGCTGACTGTACAGTCCATACAGATGCTGACGTGGCAGAGGCCATACGATGATGTGGCATGTTTGTATGATGATGTGGCAGTTGATGAGGTGGCAATCGTTGATTGGCAGATGTGAACAAATCCTATTGTGACACATGGCATCTTTTTGGTCAAGTGGTTTGGTGCCACGTGGCCCAGTCGTGGGCTGCCACGTGGCACCCTGTTATTGGTTTGGTTGTTTAAAATTTATACGGAGTCCACCAGACTCGACCCCGCGACCTCCACGTGCATGAAAATTCTTTGCAAAGGCCACCAACCAACGCGCCACCATAGTGTTTCTTAACACTATATAGTTTTATAATTATTTAAGTTTGAATATATGTGAGTTGGGGCACGTCCGGGTTGGGGCTTAGCCCCAGCCCCCGATCGCACACATATTACCATATGACCTTGACATTTGCGCGCGCGGGATTTGTTTTTTTTAAAATGATTACAACGCCCGCCACTTGTCGTTTATTCATTCGCCCTTGAAACAAAGCCCCTTTTGCACTAGTGCGAGGTCACATGGTGACCCATATGCCCACGGTCTTGGCGGTTAGGGGCTAGGTGCGCCCTAACCATCCTACAGTTTCGCCCGTTTTACGGCTATGCATCGGTGCTAGGTTTTAGCACGAGTTTGAGCGTGTGTGCTAGGTGGGGCACACAGAGGTGCGTTTTGGCGAACCAGAGACAACAAGCTTGAAGGAAGAAAATGGCAGGAGGCCTATCTTCTTCATTTTTTGGCCAAATGAGGTGCCGAAAAAGCCCAGCTAGGGGTTTTTGGACGTTTTGAATCCATTGGCACTGTTTTCAAAGCCATTTGAAGACTTCTTTTGCAGGTTTTTTACCATTGAAGTTTCAGAGAGCTCTAGGGAGCTTGAAGCCCTCATTGATTGAGGTCATGCTCAGATGAGCCCAAGTCTGTTTTTTGTGACTGAATAGTCATTTTTGGCTAACTATTATGCTTTGAACACATTGGGATAGGTTTCAGAGGCATTTGAGGACTTTTACAGGTGTTATTTCCACAAGGAAGCTCAGGGAAGCTTAAGGCCACATGTAGAAGAGGTCATGCCCGGATGAGCCATGATCCGTTTTCAAAGTTCTATTAGTCATTTTTGGGGTTTTTATCTATTCTAAACCCAATGGTATAGTCAGTATTTCCATTGGATTTGAGCAGCAGCTTGTAAAAGAATCTTTGACAAATTAATCCCAAAGAGCCAAGTCTATTGATGGAGGCTCAAGGAGATGTAGCCCAGAGAGGGGTGAACTCCTTTATCATCTTGTTATTGTTGTGAGTTTGATGGTTTATTTGCTGCAAGTTATGTTTGCTGTGTATTTATTTAAAACACATATTTAACCATTTAAAGAAAAATTTCCTCACACATGAACATTTAAAAGAACATGCATAAACTTGGCACATATTTTATCTTGCATATTTTAACACATTGAGCAAGGTCCTGAAAAGTTTATTTTAATGAAGTAGAGGGTGCTTGCATAGCATAACAAGTCAGTCCCCCTATTTTCAGATCAGGTGGTATCAGAGCATAGTTTTTGCTCATGTGATTGCCATTGATAGCTAGAGTTTTAGCTGTTGGTATTTGTGCAAGTTTTGTGTTGAAGTTTGATATCTTGCAAGGATGGAGGAAGCTTCAAACATTGGTAGTTCTCATACATCTTCATTATCCAAGTTCTTTGACAGAGAGATGTTGAAGGAGTTTGCAACCATGAGAGATATGGTACAAGAGTTGTAGGTAGATAGAGAAGAAAGCATTGCCCTTCAAGAGCAGTTGATGGCCATGAAGGAGGAGAAAGACCAGCTTCTTGAAAAGTTGCATGAGATGGAGACTCAACTCCATGAGGCAAAGGAAACCCTTACCAAGTACATGCATGAACATGAGGTATGTAATTTTAGTTTATCTTCAAATTCCTCTCAAGATGAATGCTTTGGTGTTTTTGAAAATCACACAAGAGGAATACGGTCCAAGTTATTGTTAAAAATGGGCTATGAAGGTAGAGGTTTAGGCAAGCATGCACAAGGCATTGTTGAGCCTATTGTTGTTGAAGAGAGGCCCAAATATTGTGGTCTTGGATATGAACAAAGAGATGGAGCAAATTCCAAAGTTGAGGAGACAAGGGAAAAAGTTCCAAGAACAAATTTTGTTTCAAGTTCACCTCCTCAAGAAGGTTATAAAGGTGAAAGTTCAAGAACTTTTGTTTCAAGTTCAATCCCTCAAGCATGCAAAGCTTGTGTTCAAGATGAATGCAAATGTGTGAAACAAGAGAGTTATGACAGCCATGCGGACAAGAACACTGTTGTTGGTCTTCAAAGGAGAGCTTGTAACTCTTCAAATTCACCTCCTCAAAGAGGCGATAAAGGTGAATGTTCAAGGTATATTTCTACTTATAATTCGGTTGTTTTTTATTATGTTAAGCATGATAAATTTGCATGTAAAAATGGAAGAAAAAGTCCATGTACATATTGTGGTTTATATAACCATCATGATTCAAAATGTTGGAAAAGATTGACCACTTTCAGGAAACTTTCCAAGCAAAGACAACTTGAAAAGAGGATGCAAAAGATTTGCACTCATTGCCAGAAGAGGGGTCATCTCATTGACCAATGTTGGACATTGCATCCAACCACTCATCCATAGCATAAGAAGCAGATGGATAAAGAGATTGGCAAGAATGGAAGAGGAGATTCCATCATTGATGTGTGTC
>JASDQU010816431.1:34109-47598 GCA_032191745.1 Picea mariana
AACACAATTACAAACTTGTCTAGATATTTTCTCAACACACTTTTCATTAAACACGTAAATGTAGAAGGTGTGTTTGTTAAACCAAAATGTGCCACTACAAATTCATAGTGTCCATATCTAGTTCAAAAAGAAGTTATGAATGTCCTCTTCTTTAATTCTAACTTGATGGTATCTTAAATGCAAATCTATCTTAGAGAAAATATTAGCTCCTTAGACTTGATCAAACAAGTCATCAATGCAGGGTAAAGGATATTTGTTTTTAATTGTCATCTTGTTAAGTTGTTTATAATCAATGCACAATCGGAAGGTTTCATCTTTCTTTTTAACAAACAAAATTGGTGCTCCCCGCGAAGATACACTAGGTCTGATATACTGCTTATCCATTAGCTCTTGAAGTTGCATCTTAAGTTTAGTCAATTCTAGTGTACTCATTCGATAAGGGGCTTTAGACACCGGTGCAGATCCGGGTACTAAATATATGGTGAAATATATATCTTGTCTTGGTGATAATCCTGGAATTTCTTTGAGGAATACATCTTGGACCTATCTTAGTATTGGATCCTCGATTAGAAAATTTTCATTCATCGCTTCAATACTTTCATATATGTGCACAACACAAATCTCACAGCCTTCCTTGCATTTATTTTTAATTGTAAAGAAGAGATTTGTCTTACTGACACTCTTCGTGGTATTCCTTTTACTGTTTTTCTTTTGCCAAAATCATATAAACAATTAAAAATCTTGTCACAACAGTTTACAATAGCTAAATTTTTTTCCATCTAATACATGCCTATGAGTAAATCATAGGATCCTAATGGTAAAATATTTAGATCTCTCTTGGTTTCCATTCCATCCATATTAATTGTATAGTCTTTTACCATTTCAATAACTTTTCTTTTTATGCCTCTAGCTAATTGAACTAGCCAATATTTCTTATGTTCAACTTTTTCTAGTTTACAACTTTCTACCACTATAGGTGAAATATAATTTAGACTTGCACCAGGGTCTATTAATATAGATACATCATGTCAACTTTCCAAGGCAACACTAGTCTTGTGAATACTTCGAGTGATGTCATTTATTGTTGTTGCTTCTTGAACATTATGTACTGCCTTATTTATGTTTTTATTTAAAGGACAATCTCGATATAAATGAGGTTCTTTGCAACCCCAACACTGAAGAGGCGGCTTAACTGTCTCCCTAACTGCCTTGTTCACCAAACCTATAGGTTTATTGTTGTTTTGAACTGATACACTTTGTTGTCCAATGAATATGTTTCTCCTAACTGGTGCACTGTGTGGTTGTTGTCAAGGATGCTTAAATTGTTTCTTCTTAGGATCAAACTTGTCCTTGTTTTTATACTGTCGTGTTTTTGTATTTTCATACCTCTATTTAAATTGAGTAAAGCATAGTTTAGCATGCCTTATTACTTCATCCATTGTCTTTGGATTAAGAAATTAAATTTTGTCTTTATATGCTTGAGGCAAATAATTGATGAACCGTTGAACGTTTTCCTTCTCCTCTCTAAGGTAAGGTACATATCTCATCAGATTAACAAATTTAGTAACAAAGTCCCCAATAGACATCTATACTATTTTAAGATCATGGAACCCATTAGCCTTTTCATCATAGTATTATTCCGTTAAATATTTTTGTTTAAAATATTTCTTGAATATTTTCCAATTCAACTCACTAGTCCTGATCTTATTAATTGTTTTTGTTTCCTACCACAAAATATCAACTTTTATGTTTCGTTGATACACAACTAATCTATCCCTCAAGTTTCCTGGGTAATGGTAGATTTAGAAGTATTTACTCATGTTCAGTAGCCAAGTTTTTTCTCCTTCCTCAAACTCACCATCAAAACTAGGTGGTCTGATTTTCTTAAATTCCCCAAGTAATTCTTCCTCGTGCCATTTCATTTTCTTAGTTTTGGGTGTAATTTGATGCAAAATGTTGTTTTATTGCATTTGATTTGCAGGTTGTCTTGGTTTTCTTTGACCAAACCCACGTGCTTGTACACTCTTATGGTAACCATGATTTTGTTTGCAGTCTAAGTCTTTAGGTTTTGTTATCTCATGTCAATTCTTACACTTGGTATCGTTTTGTATGCAGGACTATTACAAGCCCTTGCTATGTAAATGTTTAACACTCATTTTAACCAAATAACGAGGTTTGCATCACATAACCCTTTTACATAAGAGGGTAATTTATTTAGTCGTATATTCGATGGGTAATCCAACCCTAAGGTAAGGATTTATCCATCTACCATCTGAGATATTAGATTTCAACCGTGTGCATAATAATACATCATTGTTTTAATATTCGTTTTAACACTCTACTTCCTGTACAATGTTTTTCAAAACCCTTTGAGCGAAGTTTAATCCATGAGGACGTTGAAACATGTACTTGCCTCAAAGCATAATCCCCAAAGCATATTCCCACTAGTGAATATGAAATCGACTTAGAGTCGACTTCATCGTGGGTTGAATATAAAGTTGGATACCATGCCTTTGTATATGAACTCATTGTTCATTATATAAGTATAAGATAGTTTTCTTATATTTTTTAAATTTAGTTTATTCTTGGTGACTTTAAAGAACATATACGACCTGGTGTTTAATACACATGTCTGTTGATTATTCTTATTCGTTTAATTAGTTTATTACCAGCGTCGATAGTAGTTTCACCTCGGTTCCAGTGATGGTCAAGGGTTTTGTTTGGTGTAATGATTATAGTATATTTGTTGACTTGAATCAAACGGCATAGTCGTTGTCTCTAGGGTTTCGAAACAAACACCCTAAAATATTTTAATCTTCAAACTTTGATAAGTATCAGAAATAAACAAAATCCCTTTTATTTTCTTGGAAATCTTGTTTCATTGTTTAAAATTCATATTATTTCTTTGTATAGACTTGTTACATAATATATTCATAGGAACACTTTTTCTCCTAAATTGTTATTCTTTTATTTCCAAGCTACTTCAAAATAGAAACCATTCTTTTGTTATCACAATGTTATTTTAGTCTATAGATAAATGCACCATTTAAATATTTTTGTACTCGAGATTCTTTTATTTTTTTGTACAACAGATCTTTGAAAAGAAACCATTGCCTAGAAAAATATAATATATATACTTATGAATCTAYTGTACTTCCACTGTACATATCCATGGATTCTCATTATCTATATGTGATAATATTTTGGCATGAATAATATTCTACGAGTTATTCTATAATGACTTTTCTTCCTCTTTGCATTATTTATAAAAGATAATTTCCTTCAAAAAGATAACATGCTACAGATGTATGAACACTTCTTGCTGCAAAAAAACCAATAATAAAAAGAATATAGAAATTTTCTATATCTAGTTATACCAACATTGCAGTTTTTATAATCATCCTCTACTGTAACTATTTACCATTCATTAAAAATAAGTATAAAGCAAAGAAACATATACGAGCCTACTTCARAACTTGTTAAACAAAGTGAGTAGAGAACTCATTCTCCCAACCATAGACACGAACAACCAATATTACTTGTTCTTGTCACCACCGATTCTAAATCATTATTCCATAGGGATTGAAAAYTGTATAACCTTCTCCAGATATATCAGAGTTTGATTCTTTCTCAGAACCATCAAACTCAATTTCCTCACAAGTACTCAGCAGTGTCCTACCTCATAACATACTTGTAYAAAATAGCTTGCCTAGGTATTTTTCAAGTTAGCCTCATCCCTAACCCTAAGGAATATTCTTGGCCTAACTTTGTGCTAGCTTGTTCCCTCACATCCCACACCTTTGGGAGTAGGGTTCCACTTGTCCCATGGACAATAATTACTCTGGTGGTTTTTATACCTTTCACTCACCCATGGAATAAGGATTTACTCTTTGTAATTGGATTCTCTAATCAGTTTGTTTCTTGGTAATTAAATAAATTAAAAATAATATTTACAAAAACATTCATCATCATCAATGTTTATGATGATATAATTTCACATAATTATTATCCAATACAACATAAACTATAAAATTAAAATGTTTAAATGTTTGTAAATTGAGGGATATTGCATATCATCCCAAAACCATATGCTTTCACCCACCTTACTCCTTGAGAAGTGCTCTATCAATGTTGTTTTTGCATTTATTTTTGATCTTTTTAAAACAGTTAGATATTCTACTTCAATTCACATATTCTCTTGCCTTAACTAGAATACATGTGCCTTCTTTATGCTCCTAAAATCATGTTTTTACTTTGTTGTAAAGGTATTTCTTTCTCTATCATTTCTCAAATTCATTGTTCTACCTCCAACCTTCTAAGACCTAGACTGAAAGGGGAAACCCAAGAATTTTCCTATGAATTCATTAAAAATGTTTTCATCCTCACTTAGTTTGCAGTTTTTAGATGAAAATTTAAAGCTCAAGACTCCAATATTAATTGAGGTAGTTTAGATATTAGCCAAGGATATGAGGTAGTTTGTGTAGATACTCCTTCCTTACTGCAAAGGGTTAGCATTATTCCCTATTCCTCTCATGTCTTATTCAAATATTGTACTACTAACCTTATTCACACCACTACTTGAATTCATTGGGTGCCAATTGAGATGACATGGTTTATCACTTATGCACTCATTGTATGGAGTAAATGCCTCCTAAATAAATTTTTCATCTCTCTTCATAGATTGAATATGATATAATTGATATCCCTTTCCCCTATCAAATATATGATCAGTTGATTGGTTTTCTAGAGTGGGAGTGAGAAGTGAAGCATCATTGGGGTTTTCAATACCATCTAGGGTTCATAGATAAAATGTTGTCATTGAATTTAGGCCACTATATTATTCATTATTGGGGGGATGCATTGCTCCATTTTCATCATTGAGGACAAGATCACTAGGATTCGTCATTGATTTTATCTAGAGAAAATATTCTTAGGGTTACCATCGTGGTTGATACCATATTATTAAATCAATCAAGGGTTTGTTCCTCTCACCATGCTTTCAATAGTTATGTCTAAGTGGGAAAAATTGAAACACACACTAGATTGTCAAAGGGTTCATATGAGAAGTCAAGCTTCTCCTCCTTTGCCACCATCACCCAATCTCCCATTCTCCTCTTTTTGCCTTGGGACTTTATATCTGTATGTGTTTACACACACACATGTATATAAATATGTAAATATACATATTTGTATACATACATATATCTACACACACGCGTGCGCACACACACACACACGTGTGTGTGTGTGTGTGTGTGTGTGTGTGTGTGTGTGTGTGTGTGTGTGTGTGTGTGTGTGTGTGTGTGTACATACATGCATATATCCCAAGGGGTTAGCTCAATAATATGTTTCTAATGTTGTTAAGCATTTGGATAGTTTTGTGCCAATAGGTGTGCATTTTAAATCCCCCTAGGTTAGGCACACTAGTCTATGTCAATAGGTTTACTATGGATACCATCCACAAATGTGGAGAACAATCCCTTAGGTTTCCCTATGAGGTTTTGCTTGGAAAAAAATATATTTGTAAGCCCAAAATGTTAGCTCAATCGGTTGTCACCAATATATGTGGAAGATCGAATATGCATACAGAATCTATCTAATGTGATACTACCCACGAGCTACCAATAGAGGTGTACAATGGTGTCCAACTATATGACTTCACTTATATTCCCTACATGTATGCTTCCCAATTGTAGGTTTACCCACTAAATGACGGATCTCTATGTTTAATGATTCTTGAATATGTCTCTAGAATTAAAAAAAAAACTTGAAAAAATGGGCACGAGATGGCATAGGAAAGAGCTCTAATACCACTTGTAGTGTACTTGGTAAGTTGAAACAATAAATCATGAGAGATATACGAAGAAATATAAACTACAAAAAGTAAAATTTGAGTAACAAGAGTATTGAACTTGCATAATCTAAACTCTTATATTGATAATCCAGAAAGAGAGAAATGTTCACGGACCTCTTCGAGGGGCCAACCTCCAAATGAGAAGATCTCTAATACAATGAAKATACTTGACAAAACATTACATAGCCTTCTACCTCTATAAATATTTTCTTAAAAACAAAACCCTAACCACTAATACTCTCATCATTAATGAATATTAACCACCTAGTGGGCCTTATTTAATAAAGACAATCCTTTTACATTGAGTAACCACACATCAACTACCTAATGGTCCTTATTCAAATAATATGACTTCATACATTAATTGACTAACTCCTAAGTACCCCAAAGTAGGGAGGTTAGGATATGACCCTAACCTGTACTCTCCCGTGAAACTAATATCAGGAACAGATCATGCACTTAGTGAATAATGAAAAAATATTTACTAAAATGGTAACATTTGTGTGCACAAAGTGATATGACATGATCATAAGACATGAAATGCATTAAAATAAATAACTAGAAAGGAGAAGTGCTTGAGAATGAAAGTGTGTGTCTTCTCTTTTCTTTTTTAATTCCTTTTAACCATAATCAAATTGAATATAAACAACAATGAATAGTAGGGAACACCTAAGAAGAAATACGCAGAAAGATGAAAAATGATTAGGCAAACTACCTCAAGCAAGCCCAAAAATCAAGCAACCGTGCAAAAAGGTTTTAGCAATTATTTTAGTGTCACTTTTTGCAACAGTCTTAGCTTCACTTTTCAAAATTGTTTTAGCCCCACTTTAGAACATGTAGGTTATAGGCAATTTCTTGTGCTAGTAAAAGTCCTCCWCTTCAGTGTTGATGGCCTTAATYATTCCATATCATAACCAATCTMTTTTCTTGCATTCCATCCTTTGCAAAGTTAATTCCCAAAGTTGGATTGGGAAGTTYTRGTGGTACCCTTTTATCATGAAGATTAACTTCCCATGTTTCATTTGGACACCCATAGATACARGTTATCTTTCTYCAAATCACATCGTTGGTAAAAGTCGTCCAYTTCAGTGTTGATGTCCTTAACCATTCCTTCTCTCTAGTTTCATGCTATCATGYTTTAGTGTCAWTGTTTTCAAYTCATTTTTAGTGCAAAGGAAAGTAAATTTATCAAACTATTACTTCCTATTACATTGTGTGTATGTATGTTGAGACTAGCTTATTTTTGTGCAACTTTATCAAGTAATGATTTTATCAAGCAATGAGATTTAGGGATAGTTATATCCACTTTATGTACATATCAAAGTTATTGGCAAGCACATCACTACAATATCATTATCTCATGTTTGAGATTCACTCTTCATTTCCCATTTCTATGCATTTTCATTTTCAAAGTGTTGAGATAATGCATACTTTTCATTGATTGTTTGTTCCCAATTGGCATATCTATCTGCAAGAATATTTCTGTAAATATGTTTAACATAAATCCAACTCTAATAATACAAGTATGAATTTTCTTAACCCATTTCACTTTAACATCTTGATATTGCACAAAATGATGTGAACATTCTCTTAATGATTTCTTTTGGTGTGACAATCACTAGTTACAAAACCCATTAGCAATTTTTAGTGTCATTAACAGTTGGGTGATTTGGTGGAGTTCACTATGGATGCTTCTACCCCATTAGAAAATATTGGTGCACTCAAGTAGAAGATGGAAAAGTAACAATTTCAATCCTTCTTTTCTTTGGCTTATGAATTGTTGGTATCTTAGTTCCAGATACCAATTTATTTGATTTAGTGAAAATATATCAAATGCTTGATTTGGTCTCAAAAAATTTATGTTTTGTGTACTCAAACAAATTTCTCTTAAAATGTTGGTGACTGTATGAAATCAATGGTATGATCAATCAATCTAGATTCAAGAACTAGATTGAAAAGCACAACTTTCTCTAATTGGAATTGTGATTTTTCTCTTTTATTAATATAATTGGTTCTCTTTCATTCTTTGTACATATATTGAAATCAATCCAACCAATGATGGCATCCCAAATATAGCATGKTCATGCTAGATATACAAAACATGAATAYAATAAAAATTTCCTTTATATCCAACATGGGGGGAACCATCACAGGGGGGGAGAAATTTAATCAAAGATTTGAGCCATATGAAGTCCATGTCAAGTTTGTTAGCTTTACCGCAAGCTAGATTCATTGTAATGCTGACATTTGAAGTTTTGAAAATCTAATATTTTGCGTCCCTCTTGGAATTCTATGGTCTATCAATTTTGTCCCTAGCGTTAATTTTATCCCTMTTGRAATTMTATGGTCTATCAATTTTKTCCCTAGCGTTAATTTTATCAATTTTGTCCCTAGCGTTAATTTTGCGTCCCTCTTGGAATTCTATGGTCTATATATTATGATTATATGATCTARCGTTAATTTTATCCCTTGTTAGTTCATGGTAGTGCCCAACAAGATCTAAAGATGTGTTAGTCAATGATGTTGCATGTGTGTGAAAATGAAAATGTGGAGTACTATAGTCTTTAGAGTTCAAATGCCCATCATTCTTGACATGTGGCTTGCTTGTTGATCCCTCTGACCACTATATTAGAACTTATGTTTTTCTAACAAATTATTAGTATTGTTTTCTGATCCAAGGATGCCTCAACACTATCATGTTTCATCTGTGTTGGATGAGTTTTGATGTATGTGAAATGAGATTGCTAAATGGGTTCCATGTGAATCTTAAATAAGTTCCATGTGAAATTTTCCCTTCAAAGGATTTTGTCAAAATTTTATCTTCAAAGGAATTTCAACTAGAATTGGTTGTGATTGGAAGTTTCGATAAATATTTATTGTTTGGAAATATTGCAAACTATTACTTCCTTTGGAGATTCTTGTGAAGATTTTTTTGTAAACTAAGTCATTGAAAGCTTAAAGAAATATATCTCTATATTTACTACAAGTTATTGTTTCATGCAAAATTTCCCTGCAATTTATTAGTAAATTAACCAACTAAAAGCCTAAAGAAAACACATGCATGAAGATAAGGAGTTGATTGAAGATTTCCCTCTATAGTATTTTTCACCTAGACTTCATAATCATGTCCTATTGTTGCTACTCTTTATAGAGTCTTTTCATGCTTGTTTTATTATAGGACCATCCCCTGGACAAGAGTTAGATCAAGATTGTTCACCATCAAAATCGTTTCACACATTAGTGTGAAAATATGGAGAATCTGGGAGTGATTTCCAAGTTTGTAGCAAGACACCAAAGTGTGTTATGCATTGCACTTATTAATGCATATCCACATGAAGTTATGAACGGAGGTTCTAATACCGTAGATCCTGTTGGAAACATCACTTAGCAAAGGTAGGACAACCTTCAACAATTCTAGCTCGTACATAACCTACTAGGCTACTCCTTCACATTGCTCAATTCATAGACCACTTGTTCCAACTTCAAATTTACCTCCACATCCAACTCCATTTCCTTCTTCACATTAATGAATTTCAGCATTCCCCTTCACTTGTTTCGAGGGTATGTTAATTTGTAGAGAAATATTTCTCCGTTACTTCTAGATATGGATGACCAAATGATATTTGTAAAACAATAAAAATGGGAAGATTATGTTTTTACTAATCAATAAACAATTTGGGTGAAAATATTCAATCTTTTATTGGTGTGTATTTCGTATGTCTCTAACATCCATTTTTATTAACCTTTTATTTTTATTAAATGATCAATACCAATGAGTGTGAGAGGCCAAGTTCTTCTCCCAAATTCTTTTATCAATATAAGTCAATGAGAATGTAAAAAGTTTTTGAATTAGAGCATAGTTGAATAAAATTGAGTATAATTTTAAATAGCAAAGATAACAATATGTAGAGTTCAAAAATTGAGAAGTGCAGAGTGTTTGGTGAGAATGAGAGAATTAGCTTCTTCAACATGATTTTTCTTCATATACTTCCCGAGGAGGTGGTTGCAAGCTTTTTTCTAAGTAATAGAGACAAGACTATTATCATTATTATTATTATTTTGTGACTGTCTAAATCAACAACTAGTCGGGCACGTACTTGTGGAGAAATATGACTCTCAATTTTATCTACAGATATGACTAACCCACCCACTAAGAAAGATGATATTATGGGGAAGTATGGTACCAGATATGGTGCAGGTAAAGGAAGTGTAATACCAGTAATGGCACCAAGAGGCTACCCAATCTTGATTTGAAGAGGCTCGCAGGTCAGTCTATAGAGGTCTGGAAGTCAAGATGCCTCAAATTTTGAATACGGCTATGAAGAGGTCAATGTTGCCAATCTCAGAATTTTCGTAACCCTAGCGATTAAATTTCTTTGACTATGCATGGACTTAGAGCATTCACGTCAGCCTCCTATTTTGAATGCAATCTGGATTTTTTTGTGGCCCTAAAGAAAATTCAAAGGTTCAAGGGAGCACTCGTAATTGTATGGTGGTTGTGGCAATCTTCTCCATGTCAGATATTTTTGTCATTATCACTTTGCATTAAATCATTCATTCAACTTTAATATCTTACTATCTCTAAACATGTAATTCCTACCATTGAACAATCATGAAGTTAATGATGATATCCATGGAATTCAATATGCATCAAAAGGCACGAGCTAACTGATCTCTTGAAATCTCCTAAGCCATTGAACTACTCATTGATATTTGTGTACATATGCTTTTGTCTTTTTATATACATCTTAATTAAAATTGGGTGCCTTGAAAAACAACGAACTGTAGAAACTACTCACCTTTAGGAAATAGTAGTGAAAATTTGTCTCATCCTCATACAACCTATAATCTTATTGAAGCTCTACAACAAAGAAATCAATCTTACTATAAATGACCACAACTTGGTCCATTATTTCCATCCCCACCTTGCATTCTTCACCAGATTGACCGTCGACACTTCTACTATTACCATTGTTCCTTCACTTCCCTAACAATTTTGATTTGTCTTCAATAGTTTGAGGCTCAACTACCATATCTTTGCCATTGTCAATATCTAGATCAAATGTCGTCGGTTCGTTCCAAATATTTCATGCAAGTACTACCATTATCAAAGATTCATCATCATTGTCAGCTTCAATATATCCATGGCTCATTATCATAAATATCCCTTCTAGTGTTCTTAGAGTCCCCCACATGTTCCTAAAGGTGCCCTCCCTATCCCTAACCTTGCCCATGATTATCTTCTTCCTCATCTTGGCCACCTACTTCCTTGTGGTCTTAGGCTTCATATTTGACATCATAATCAAGCCACCAAGCATCAAGAAAGAGCATGATCCCATCACGAGGACCATGGAATCCAAGGCATTTCTCTTTGGGAGAGTGAACAAGAAATACATCGAAGGGCTCTCCTCGAGGTTTATGTTCTTAATCAGTGGGGTGTTGAACAATGTAAAATCCCTTCTAATATTTTTGGATTTTTCCTTAGTTTAGCAGTGTAGGTATTTCGTCAAACAGTTTGTAAACAAATATTCTTTCAAACAGTTTATATGTATTTTCTAGCCTCTACTATGATTTACAATGAAATATCCATATTGAGACTTAAAGGCATTTATTGCATTAAATGTTTATGACTGTTGATGTACATAGAATAAAGCCAACAAACAATACAGTACAATAAATGAGGAAATCCAGTGAATATTTGTGGAAGCTACCTTTAAAAAAATAAGATAAATATGGTTGTTGGTGTCACTATGATGCAAAAAATCTCAGCTGAGGATAACATGCATGTAGACGAAGGAAAATTGGTCTAGAAAATTCTACGCAGCAACCCATAAAATTTTGGACAGTCTTGTAGATGACAATCACTGTATTCGGCCACCCTAGCAGCAAAAAAATAGTCCCAACAACAAATGACAACAACTTGGTGTGTAATCAGTCCCCCAACAACAAAGTTCGACCCCCACAACAAGGATTTCGACCCCAACCAATGAACACAACCTCCATCAAAGGAAACTCGACCTCCAAGCAAAGAACTCACCCAACAAGAGGATAACTTAACCCATGCTGCAAATAAACTCGACCCCTTTAGAATATGGCACCTCCACACACAGATAACTTGGATAGAAAAGTGATAACTTGACCCCAATGGAAAGATACAACCCAACAACAACAAACTCAGTCCTCCTGCAAGTAAACGCATCAGCCAAGATGAAATATCGAGCCTACCACACAAGGAATGCAACTACAAAAACCTACTTGCCTTCCTCCAATAAAATCGACCCCTATGAATGAAAACTTAGTTTCCAAAGATGAAATACTCAACCACATTGAAACACAATGAAAATATATGAGTGATATTCTCTCTATGACCAGCTAGGGTGGATGGTCTCACCACCAAAACCAGTCTTCTTCTCTAGGGTTTTTTGTCCCAAGAGCCAAAGCCACAAGAACTCCTCAAATTTGTTTTTTAGAAAGTAACAATGCATAATTAGAGAGGGCTCCCTCATTCCTCTTTTCACTGCTCACTCACATTTTTTTGACTCTTTTACCCTTTTAATAAAATAATAAGCTCAAAGTCACTTAAAACCTTTTTTCGCTTAATTTATTCAATGTCACTTTTAAAAAAGATTGTTTGTCACCCCGTTGACATTAAATAATTAATTAATTCCCTCTTTTCCTTCACTGACTATAGCCTATAGGAATCACTTAGGATATTACGTCAATCTTTTGGAGATCATTTGGAAAGGGACATTACAGTCCTCCCTTCCCGAGATTGATTGTCCTCAAGCAACTGCAATTTTGGATGTTGCAAGATTTGGTCACCTTCCCACGTGGCATCCTCTGATGGAAAATATCACCACCTGATGAGGTACTCTCGGATCACCCTGTTACACAATTTCCTCTCCCAGACCTCCAGAACCTCCTCGAGAACCAACACTAATTGTGCCTCCTCATTCAATGGGGGTAAATCTACCAAAGAAGTGACTTGTTGTCCTAATGCTTTCTTCAAACACGAAACATGAAACACATTGTGGATCTTACTCCCTTTTGACAACTCAAGCTCATAAGCCACCACACCAACCCTCGTAATCACCGTGTAAGGGCCATAAAATCCTGGCTTGATATTTTCTGTGCCACTTTTCTTTAGTGAATATTGTTTGTATGGCTATAATCTCGAAAATACCAAGTCCCCCATCTCAAAAGTGTGCTCGACCCTGCGCATATCTGCGTCATAAATCTTCTGTTGATTGCTAGCCTCAGCTCGAGGGTGACTGGTTGTTGATATTTGGAATGATCAGTCTATGGTTGGGTGGAACGTTCATCCCAAGCAGCCGGTTGCACAACTGTTGTGAAAAGATAAGTGTTTTGTCTTGTTGTTGTGTTAAATTATGTGTTTAATTGTTGTGCATGAACTCTGTGTATTTGGAAGTGATTTATATGTTGTTGTGTGAATGAATAAGTTGCATTCATGTTAATTTGGTATGCTTTAGATGCATCTATTTTATGGTTATGGGAAGTAGCTAAATCTGTTTTAATTTCATAGATGTAAGCTACAAAAAATTGCCTAACGGTAAAATAATTAATTTAGTTAGCAAAAAATATGTTTTTATGTTTATTCTACACCATAATGTCCCT
>JASDQU010816431.1:47618-61281 GCA_032191745.1 Picea mariana
CTTCAATATATCCATGGCTCATTATCATAAATATCCCTTCTAGTGTTCTTAGAGTCCCCCACATGTTCCTAAAGGTGCCCTCCCTATCCCTAACCTTGCCCATGATTATCTTCTTCCTCATCTTGGCCACCTACTTCCTTGTGGTCTTAGGCTTCATATTTGACATCATAATCAAGCCACCAAGCATCAAGAAAGAGCATGATCCCATCACGAGGACCATGGAATCCAAGGCATTTCTCTTTGGGAGAGTGAACAAGAAATACATCGAAGGGCTCTCCTCGAGGTTTATGTTCTTAATCAGTGGGGTGTTGAACAATGTAAAATCCCTTCTAATATTTTTGGATTTTTCCTTAGTTTAGCAGTGTAGGTATTTCGTCAAACAGTTTGTAAACAAATATTCTTTCAAACAGTTTATATGTATTTTCTAGCCTCTACTATGATTTACAATGAAATATCCATATTGAGACTTAAAGGCATTTATTGCATTAAATGTTTATGACTGTTGATGTACATAGAATAAAGCCAACAAACAATACAGTACAATAAATGAGGAAATCCAGTGAATATTTGTGGAAGCTACCTTTAAAAAAATAAGATAAATATGGTTGTTGGTGTCACTATGATGCAAAAAATCTCAGCTGAGGATAACATGCATGTAGACGAAGGAAAATTGGTCTAGAAAATTCTACGCAGCAACCCATAAAATTTTGGACAGTCTTGTAGATGACAATCACTGTATTCGGCCACCCTAGCAGCAAAAAAATAGTCCCAACAACAAATGACAACAACTTGGTGTGTAATCAGTCCCCCAACAACAAAGTTCGACCCCCACAACAAGGATTTCGACCCCAACCAATGAACACAACCTCCATCAAAGGAAACTCGACCTCCAAGCAAAGAACTCACCCAACAAGAGGATAACTTAACCCATGCTGCAAATAAACTCGACCCCTTTAGAATATGGCACCTCCACACACAGATAACTTGGATAGAAAAGTGATAACTTGACCCCAATGGAAAGATACAACCCAACAACAACAAACTCAGTCCTCCTGCAAGTAAACGCATCAGCCAAGATGAAATATCGAGCCTACCACACAAGGAATGCAACTACAAAAACCTACTTGCCTTCCTCCAATAAAATCGACCCCTATGAATGAAAACTTAGTTTCCAAAGATGAAATACTCAACCACATTGAAACACAATGAAAATATATGAGTGATATTCTCTCTATGACCAGCTAGGGTGGATGGTCTCACCACCAAAACCAGTCTTCTTCTCTAGGGTTTTTTGTCCCAAGAGCCAAAGCCACAAGAACTCCTCAAATTTGTTTTTTAGAAAGTAACAATGCATAATTAGAGAGGGCTCCCTCATTCCTCTTTTCACTGCTCACTCACATTTTTTTGACTCTTTTACCCTTTTAATAAAATAATAAGCTCAAAGTCACTTAAAACCTTTTTTCGCTTAATTTATTCAATGTCACTTTTAAAAAAGATTGTTTGTCACCCCGTTGACATTAAATAATTAATTAATTCCCTCTTTTCCTTCACTGACTATAGCCTATAGGAATCACTTAGGATATTACGTCAATCTTTTGGAGATCATTTGGAAAGGGACATTACAGTCCTCCCTTCCCGAGATTGATTGTCCTCAAGCAACTGCAATTTTGGATGTTGCAAGATTTGGTCACCTTCCCACGTGGCATCCTCTGATGGAAAATATCACCACCTGATGAGGTACTCTCGGATCACCCTGTTACACAATTTCCTCTCCCAGACCTCCAGAACCTCCTCGAGAACCAACACTAATTGTGCCTCCTCATTCAATGGGGGTAAATCTACCAAAGAAGTGACTTGTTGTCCTAATGCTTTCTTCAAACACGAAACATGAAACACATTGTGGATCTTACTCCCTTTTGACAACTCAAGCTCATAAGCCACCACACCAACCCTCGTAATCACCGTGTAAGGGCCATAAAATCCTGGCTTGATATTTTCTGTGCCACTTTTCTTTAGTGAATATTGTTTGTATGGCTATAATCTCGAAAATACCAAGTCCCCCATCTCAAAAGTGTGCTCGACCCTGCGCATATCTGCGTCATAAATCTTCTGTTGATTGCTAGCCTCAGCTCGAGGGTGACTGGTTGTTGATATTTGGAATGATCAGTCTATGGTTGGGTGGAACGTTCATCCCAAGCAGCCGGTTGCACAACTGTTGTGAAAAGATAAGTGTTTTGTCTTGTTGTTGTGTTAAATTATGTGTTTAATTGTTGTGCATGAACTCTGTGTATTTGGAAGTGATTTATATGTTGTTGTGTGAATGAATAAGTTGCATTCATGTTAATTTGGTATGCTTTAGATGCATCTATTTTATGGTTATGGGAAGTAGCTAAATCTGTTTTAATTTCATAGATGTAAGCTACAAAAAATTGCCTAACGGTAAAATAATTAATTTAGTTAGCAAAAAATATGTTTTTATGTTTATTCTACACCATAATGTCCCTTGATTGGGCTGGGGGACATTACATTATGGTATCAGAGCTTCTGGTTCAAACATTGGGCTTGTATGGGCCAAGATGGTTGCGAATTCATGAAATTCTTCATTGCATATGTTGTCTCTAACGGGTTTGGGGAAGAAAAAAAACAAAGATTTTAGAGATAAATCTCTAAATCCAAGGGAAAAATATTAGTTTGAATGACTCCAAATGGTTTAAAAAGGTTAATGGAATAGAATGGTGAAGTTGTAGATCGAAATTTGACCTGGAATGGTCGAAATTTGAGTTTTAATGGTCTTCTATAGAGTTATAGGAAGTTTGGAGCATCGACGACTCAGATAATGTTTGATCTTGTGATTGATGGTCGAGATTCACCATGATAAATTTAAAAAATTCCTAAGGATTTGACCATTTGAAAGGTTGACGTGATCAATGGCCAAGATTAAATCGGGGGTTTTGAAATGGAGTGGATCGATGATTTATATTCATCGAGGTTTGGTTGAAAATTTTCTAAGTGTGAGGTTCGGCAATAGAATTCGTCGATGGTCAGATTGACGAGTTTGGCGAACTGTTGGAAATTCACCAAGATAAAATGTTGATGTCTGACGGTCAATGGGTGAGTTGATTCGCCCGGGAGACATATTTGATCGTCGATGGCCGAAAATCGACGTCGACCGAATACTACAAAGGAATTTCAATCGCTGAAAAAAGTTGTTGATGGTCGATGGGTTGGTGGTCGAAGCTCAGCCAAATTCGACGAAGTATTTCGAATTGGAAAATAGAATTCATTGATGGTCGATGGGTCGATAGTTGGATTTTTGTCGAATTCGACATAGTATTTTGAATTGGGCAATAGAAGTCGTCGATGATCGACGCGTCGATGGTCGGGCGTCGGTTGAATTGGAAAAATGTTTGGTCGTTCAAGAGAATCAGTTGATAAGTGATGGGGGAAAGAGGATGATGATGTGTCATGCCACGTCAACATCCACATGCCATGCCATTTCACCCAAGTTGACACCTTGGGATGACGTCTCATGCCACATCAGCATCCACGTGTCATGCCACATCAGTAGTTTCCAAGTGGTCGATGGTCCGGCGTCAGCCAAAGTTGTTGGGAGTTCCACTCACCAACCAAGGTCCCTGATGACCGACGACTAAGTCATCCGAGTTGGAATTGTGTGTAAGTCGATCGTCGGAGAGTTGGGATGATGACCAACGGTCAGGTAGACAATTTGGGGAAGTATTGTGTGTGCCACAGGAGAAGGGCGGTCGCCAATGGCCGATAAAGAATATATCAATGGCCCAGATTTCTTCTGACCTGGGATCGATGGTGTAGATTTCACATAGGAAAAATTGTTCCATAGTTTCAAAAAAAAAATCTAAGTCTCGAAAAATGAGTGAAAAGGGACAAAGTTGTAGATTCCAGATTGTTGTATTCTTTTATTGGAACACCAGATTGAAATTCTGAGAGTTATTATGAATTCCCTGTTGTCATTGTTATCTATGTCTCATAAAAAAGTTTCCCCAGTTCCTGACATATTTTCTTCTACAGTTGACAGAAGTTGGCATTTCAATAAAATTGCACCAGTAGAGAAAATGCACAGAAAAGGGTGAAAATGGTTTTTTCAAGAATCCATAACTTTCATCTTAGATAACAGATTGGGGCATGAGTACATCCATTGGAAATATATTTCAAAGATGAATTCATCTAGGAAATCATGGTGTGAATTGATGCAATGTGTCCTTCATAAATTGATGAGGAAATAACATGTATGCTAATTAATTAAATGTTTTATAATGCACATGTTATAACAATACTTATTACACGCACATTTCTTGCAGAATTAGAGGTACAAAAAGAAAATTTAGTTCTTATATGAGGAATGTAGTTATGGAATATGCTCAAGGATCTTACAACCATGAGGAAGAGATCATAGGTCTGCATGTCAGCATGGGGAATGTTGAGATAGAGTCAAATGGAAGAAGATATAGACAAAAGTCTATAACTATGAGAAGCATGCATAGGGAAGTACAGAGCTACATAGATGATAATTAAAGGATTATGAAGGCTCGGGAAGAGATACTTCAGATCTTAAACATGTTGCATAAGAAAGTTAACAAAGATTCTTCCACCAAGCAAGCAACTAGTGTTAGAAAAGTATCAACATCTAGATCCCATAGCAAAAGGAATGATCATGGAAAAGATAGGAAATCAAGAAGCATGAGAAAGCGCCATCATTCTCTAAGGCAGTCCACTGGAAAAACTCATGCAAGTTCAAGGCCAGGGAGCAGCCCAAGTGTGTCTCTTGTTCGAAAGCAAAGAAAAAGGCATGAGGCAGACATCTTGCAAGGTGAACTCAGGAAAATAAATCCACCTACATTCAATGGTGAACACAGGAAAGGAGAAGAGGCAGAGGCATGGCTGTTGGAAATGAAGAAATATTTCCAGCTGCATGATTACCCATCCCGGTTAGAATCTAGAATTTCCACCTACCACTTGCAAGGAAAGATAGCCATGTGGTGAGATCAACTTAAGAAATCCAACAACTTCGATGAGAAAAGGATCTCATGGAGGTATTTTAAAGGATATTTCCAAGAGAAATATATTTATGAGCATTATTATGAGAGAAAGATGAAAGAGTTCTTTGAACTCAAGTTGGGAACCATGACAATGGAGGAATATGAGAAGTGTTTTTTTGAATTGTTGAAGTATGTTGACTTCATAAAAGATGAGAAGGTTAAAACCCAAAGGTTTTTAAGTGGGTTACCCTCCTTCTACAGTGACAAGATTCAATATGATAATCCTAATACTTTAGAGGAAACCATATGGAGAGCAAGACACCTTAATGAGCAAAGAAAAGGAAGGCCAATTTTCCAAAAGGATTGGAATGACAAGATGAAAGGGAAAAAGGATCAAAGGAAAAAAGGTTTTAAGCCACCCTTTTTCAGAAATAATTCCCAAGCAAATCAGCAAGGCCATGCAGCCCAAAATGAACAAAAGAATGCAGATTCATTTGGAAAAAGGCCAAGGTAGCATCCTATTCAATTTTGGGGATGTGAGGGAAATCACTTATATAGGGACTCTCCTCACAAAGGAGAAAGAATGAGAATTTTCCACAACATTCAGGAGGTTGAAACAATGAAAGACATGGGAGGAATCATGTCAAGGATTTATGCATCCTTGGACAACAAGAAAGCAGAGTATCAATCCCCCATGATTGAAGTGGAAGGTAATATTGATAACCATCCCATAGTAATTTTGATTGATTCTGGAGCTATCCATAGTTACATAAATGCTAACATTGTTGAAATATTTCACTTGCAAAGAAGTAAGCATAAGAAATCTTGGTTAGTTCAGTTAGCCACGGGGGCTAAGGGAAAGATCAATTAGTTGGTTAAAGATTGTCAAATAGAGATGAATGGAATCAACACGAAGGTAGATGTAAACATCATACCATTGGGTTCATATGATTGTCTAATTGGCCTAGATTGGTTGGAAAAACATCATGTTGTCATAGACTGTTACAACAAGACAATTAAATGTCTTGATGAGGAAGGGCAGCAAGGAAAGATTTAAGGCATTCCAAGAGTTGTAGCTATTAGAGAGATTTCAAAGCAGTTGAAGAAGAGATTTAGGAAGGGATGTCATTTGTTTGCAGCCCGTATGGAGGAGGCAGCCAAAGATAAAGTGGAAAACATTGAAGACCATCCGGTCTTGAGATATTTTGAAGATGTTTTTAGAGAAATTCCAAGATTTCCACCAAAGAGAGACATTGATTTCTCTATTTATTTGGTGCCAGGAGTTACCCCAATGTCTAAGACACCTTACAGAATCGACACACAAGAGCTAAAAGAGTTGCAAATTCATCTTGAAGAACTTGTGAAGAAGGGGTATATATCCCAAGTGTGTCGCCTTGAGGAGCCCCGGTTCTTTTTGTGAAGAAGAAGGATGGAACCTTAAGGCTGTGTATTGATTTAAAGCAACTTAATAAGGTTACCATAAAGAACAAGTATCATTTACCAAAAATTTATAATTTGTTTGACCAACTGAAAGATGCAAAAATCTTTTCGACGATTGACTTGAGATCAAGCTATCATCAAGTAAAGATAAAGGAAGAAGACATCAACAAGATAACATTTAGAACAATATATGGGCATTATGAATTCATGGTAGTGTCATGTTGACTATCAAATGCCCCAGTAATCTTTATGTGTTTGATGAATGGGGTGTTCAAGGAGTACTTGGACAAGTTTGTAATTGTGTTCCTAGATGATATCCTTGTCTACTCTAAATCAGAAGAGGAACATGAGAAACATTTAAGAATGGTGTTGCAAGTTTTAAGAGAGCATAGATTGTATGCGAAGCTAAGTAAGTGCCTCTTTTATCAAAAGAAGATTCACTACTTGGGGCATATAATATCAACAACAGGGATAGAAGTTGATCTTGAGAAGATAGAGGCCATTAGAGGATACCTAATGCCAAATAATGTGAGAGAGTTCAAATCATTCATGGGTCTTTCCAGTTATTATCAAAGATTCATAAAAGGGTTCTCAAAGATTGCAAGTTCAATCACTTCCTTGCAAAAGAAGGGAGTGAAATTTGAATGGAATTCCAAGTGAGAAGATATTTTTCAACAGTTGAAGGAAATTTTGACAAATGCACCAATCGTGAATATTGCAGATCCAAACAAAGATTTTGTTATGTGCACCGATGCATACAAGGAAGGACTCGGTGGAGTTCTCAGTCAAAGGGACCATGTGGTATGCTATGAGTCCAAAAAATTAAAAGAGCATGAGAGGAATTATGCTACACATGACTTGGAGTTAGCAACGATTGTACATGCATTGAAAATGTGGAGATATGACCCTATGGGTAAGAAATTCGTGCTAAGGACATACCACTATGGTATGAAGCATGTGTTTAGATAGCCAACACTAAATTCCAGGAAAACTAGATGGATGGAATTTCTGAGTAAATATGACTTCAAAATTAAGCACATAAAAGGCAAGGAAAATCAAGTGGTTGATGCACTTAGTAGGAAAGCTCATGAAGTGTTTATTGCAGCCATCAGCATGAATAGGACATATCCGAAAGACAAAATTATTGCAACAACAAATTCGGATCAGCACTATGTGAAAATAAAAGAAGCATTACAACAAGGTAATTTTCTGCAGAAATTTAATTATTATGAGTTGAAAGAGGATGGAATTCTCATGTACAAGGGAAAAGTATATGTACCCAATTCCAGTGAGCTGAAAAATGTAGTGTTGAAGGAGATGCATAATGTGCCATATGTTGGGCACCCAGGATATCATAAAACAATTGCAGTAGTAAAAAACCAATATTTTTGGCCAGGAATGAAGAAAGAAGTGGCTAATTACATAGCCATATGTCTAGAATGCCAAAAAGTAAAGACAGAACATAGACACCCAATAGGTTTTCTACAGCCATTTCTCATTCTGGAATGGAAGTGAGAAGTTGTCATGGTTGATTTTATTACTAAGCTACCCAAACCAGTGAAGCAACATGATTCCATCATGGTGGTAGTGGAAAAATTGACTAAGGAAACACATTTTATTCTAGTAAAGACTACACACAAGGCAAAAAATAATGCAGATATCTACATGAAAGAAGTTGTTAGACTACATGGGGTACCTAAAGAAATAGTTTCATACAAAGATCCAAAGTTCACATCTAATTTTTGGAAAGGTTTGTTCAAGGGATTTGGAACAAATTTAAATCTTAGTACAACATATCATAGAGACTCAGATGGGCGAACAGAAAGGACTAACAGGATAATTGACAACATGCTTAGAATGTATGTGATGGATCAACCATCAAAGTGGGAAGATTATATTCATTTAGTTGAATTTTCCTACAATAATGGGTATCAGGTCTCATTGAAGATGAGTCTGTTTGAAGCATTGTATGGCAGAAAATGTAACACGCCAGTGAGTTGGGATAATCCAACAGACAAAGCAGTTGTTGGGCCATAATTGTTAAAGGAAATGGAAAATCAAATGGCAAAAATAAAGCAGAATTTAAAGGCTTCCTAGGAAAGGTAGAAAAGTTATGCAGAAAAGAACAGAGTGTTTAGAGATTTTAAAGTGGGAGAACATGTGTTTTTGAAAGTGAAGGAAAAGAAAAGTTCGCTAAGATTGGGAAGCTGCCCAAAGTTGGTAGCAAGATATTGTGGGCCTTTTGAAATATTAGAAAAGATAGGGTCAGTTGCATACATGTTATCTTTTCATGTATCCATGAGAGTGCATAATGTATTTCATGTGTCATTGTTAAAGAAATATGTGTCTTATCCTAACCACATAATTGATTGGAATGTGATCCAGGTGGAGCTCGAAGGGGATTTCTAGGTGGAACCAATACGCATCCTGGAACAGAAAGTCAAAGTGCCCAGGAACAAATCCATAGGGATGGTAAAGGTTCAATGGACCTGCTACGATCCTGAAGATGCTACATGGGAGCATGAAGAAAACATGTGGGCAGAATACCCACAAATTTTTTACAGTTTTGAAGAAAACATAATGCAAGACTCAATTTTGAGCAGATAAAATTATGGAACCACATCTCTAAGTCCTAGCCAACTGCATTGGGGACCTTGATAAGAAAATGGTTCATTCCTTTGGTTAGCCTTGATAAAAAGATGGTACATCCCTTGGGTTATCCCTGATAAACAAATGGCAGATCTGATCCGGATTATTTTCGGCACGAAATGAGAGCAGAGATATAATAAAGCAATGTATAGAGATATCTCGAATATCCAATAATATAACAGAAATGTATCAGAGATGCAACCATAAACATAGAGACACGGTAATACACAATTTTTTATTAATGAGTGAAAATGTACAAAGATTGTAAGAATACAGAGTGAAAGACTCGCTAGAATGGTGGCAACTTATCTCTGAGAAGAGATGTGTCCGCTACTCGCATTTAGAAGAAGATGATCTTACAATGAGGCTCCAAAGGCCTTTTTATCATAAAGGAAATCCAAAACCCTAATCTTGAAAGATGAAAAGCCAACAGTTTTGTGGACCTCGTTTTGGGTAGTTTGGTGTATCAACTTCCCGGGGGCGTAACTTTGGCATATAGTCTCTGTTTGGGGCGCAGGGTAGCTCGGTGGCAAGGTATCATCGAGGAGATTCATTTAGGCGGCTCAATTAGAGCCTTTGGCTAACATTGAGAAGCTTGATCCCAAAAAACCTTCATTTAGGCCCTCAAAATGGCCCCGGAAGTTAAAAATTGTTAAAAATAGTAAATTACCAAAATTGCTAGAAAATTGTTTTGAACCAGTTGGAAAAGGTGGGTGGTCACCGGTATCCACTTGGATCAATCCTCCATCCTTAGGAAGCAATGGTCTCCATTGCGTTGAGTGCCCGGGGGAGAGGAAAAAGCGTTTGTTGAATCTGCATCTTGATGAGTTGCTTGTCTTGTTAGAGAAGTTGCATTACTTAGCTTGTTGAAGGTTGTCATGAACATGTGGCTAGAAGGGTTGGACCTTTTTAACCAGTCTGGCTACATGAGATTCATGTGTGTAGAAGGAATCTTTACACTTTGTTGCAATCTTTTCGACCTTCTTCTGTTGGATAGAAGGCGCTTGGGCTGAGGCTGTAGTGGTTGCAGTATCTTTCTGCTCACCTTTTGAATAGATTGTGAAGAAGATGAATTTTGTAGTATGAGATGCTACCTTGTGGCACTGTTTAGGTGGAACAGTAGTCAGAAATACCTCTGGTATTCTGTAGAGATGACCCCCCAGAGAAACAATGACACTGCGGGGTTGAGACTCATAAACAACATGGTGCTTCCACATATATGGTTGGTGCAAGAGAACATCATAGACATCTAGTGGGGAAACATCACATAATACCTCATCCTTGAAGGGTTGGATGTTGTATGGCAATCAACACTATTGGCTGACACGGAGATCTCATCCCTAGTGAAGCCACCCGATGTTGGGTGGTTTTGGGTGTGGTGTTGTCTATAATCCCAATTGTTTGATGACCTATGTTGAGATGAGGTTCTTTTGGCTTCCGCTATCAACAATAAAATGCAACGGCATCCCCTTCACCCACATCTGTGAATGAAAAAGGCGCTCCCCCTCTTCAAGATCTGTTGGCTCTTCTGGTTGAATTGTTGCGGTCATGACAATAGCAATGGGGTCTACATCGATGATTTGTCTTTTACCAGTATTTTCATAATCAAATTCTGAATCAGGGTTTGGCTCCTTGTCTTTGATCTTGGCCACCAATGACTGTTTTGAGCGACATTCCTCGGTGTTGTGCCAAGGGATTTTGTGGAAATCACACTATTTTCTGGTGTCCTTCTTTGTCTTTCCGTGACCCTTCTGTTCTTATGGCTTGGAATGGTTTTTGGGAGATTGTTTGTTAGGGACGTCTTTATTATACTTTGGTTGTTGCAGATTTGCAAACCCAAACTCCTGTTTGTTCTAGTGCTTAAATTTTTGCTCGATTTTAACAGTATATTGATAAGTAGTACCAAGTGATGAGATGTCTAGAAAATCCATTTCATTTTGGATGTATCTTTGTAGAGCCCCACGGTATTTCAGAACCAAATATCGTTTGGAGTCTTTGATACCCAACTTGGTGCGCAAGGTATGGAAGGTATTGGTGAACTCTGAAACTACTTGGCCCCTCTCTTGCCACAATGTGGTCCATCTCAGGTATTGGTCCTCATAGTTTCCAACAGGGTAATATTGTTCCTTTACCGCATCCACAAAAAAATCCCAAGTGGGTTCGACCCCATATATTCTAGACTCCTCTGTGGAACTTTTCTCCCAATAAGTTTCCCACCAATGTTTGACATGGGGGAGACCTTTAAGGAGTGTGAAGGTGATCTTTTCCCTGTCGAAAAAATTATGAATAGAGAAATAACTTTCTAACAGATTTAACCATTTTTCTAGGGCATCTGCATCTATTTGACCTTAAAATAGAGGAATATCAAAATTAACATGTACCTTGAAAGGAGAGGTGCTTCCAAAGTGGTTGTTTGATGAAGATGTGCATGTTGCTATCGGCAAGCGTTGAAGGATGTGGAAACAATTCTCCATCATTTCGTCCCTTTGTCACGTGAGAGCTTGCTCAAGCAACATATTGATATAATCGTTTGCTCCGTCGTTTTTATTTTCTTCTACCATGGAGGGTTTCTTGGGCGTGCAAGAGAAATTGTCTTTAAGAGAGACAAGCTCGAGACCCAACTTTCTATACTCGGACCTCGTCGGGGACATGCACTGAAAAAAATGATCAAGAGCAGCCTGCTTTGATACCACTAATCCAGATTATTTTCGACACAAAATGAGAGTGGAGATATAATAAAGAAATGTACAGAGATATCTCAGATATCTAATAATATAACAGAAATGTATCAGAGATGCAACCATAAACACAGAGATACAGTAATACACAATTTTCTATTAATGAGCGAAAATGTACAAAGACTGTAAAAATACAAAGTGAAAGACTTTTTAGAATGGTGGTAGCTTATCTCTGAGAAGAGATGGCTCCAAAGGCCTTTTTATCATAAATTCAATCCAAAACCCTAACCCCAAAAGATTAAAAGCCAACATTTTTGTCGACCCCATTTTGGGTAGTTTTGTGTATCAACTTTCTGGAGGCGTAACTTTGGCATACGATCTTTGTTTGGGGCGCACGATAGCTCGTTAGAAAGGTATCCTCGAGGAGATTCATTTAGGGGGATCAATCAGAGCCTTTGGATATCATTGAGAATATCTATCCCAACAAACCTTCATTTAGGCCCTCAAAATGGTCGGGGAAGTTAAAAATTGCTAAAAATAGTAAATTACCAAAATTGCCAGAAAACTGTTTTGAACCAGTTGGAAAAGGCCACCAATATCTACCTAAATAAAAATCCCTTGGATTATCCCTAATAAACAATTGGTGCATTCCTTGGGTTGGCGAGTTGAAAGGAACATGAGATTTTGGTTGGAGTTGTTGCTCGAGTTGTTAAATTGCATAATTTTATTTCTAAGTATTGTGATGTAAATTCGCATACATATATGTTTGTGTGTGTGTGTCTATGTGTCGGAATAGAGTGAACCGAGGATGGAGAACAATTGTAGGGGAGGGGGAATGTAACATCCCCACTATAATCCCTATTTTAATTAATGCTTATGTAGATATAATGTGTGTCTACTACCAAAGTGATGTAATATGCAAATTTTATTTCAATGTTTTGATAATAAAATGTGATGCCAATTGTTAAGGGGACATGGACAAGAGATGGGGGATGAATTAATCCACAAGGGGGGGATTGTCTAGTATAATGGCCAAGAGGGATCCAAGGGGGGAATTACCCATGTATATTAATTCAACCCATTTTCCCTAAATTTTCTAATTGTATATGAACCTTCCCACTTCTGATTGAGTGTTCCCAAAGCCAATCATTGAATACATGTAAGAGGGTGGGTGTGAGTGGTCACATCCCAAAGTTATTGGGCACATGGGGGTTGAGTACAATCAGCTTGGGGAAGAGTGTGAGTCAAGAAATGCAAGACAAAGGGAGTAAATTTGTATGGGTTGGGACAAGAAGTTTTTAGACATTCAATGTGGTGCATGATAAGCAAGGAGAGAGCAAGAAAAAGAGATTGAAGTTGATGCATCTATGGAGGGTGAATTCTAGAGCAAGTTGGAGTGTAATTGGAGCGAATTGGAGTTGGAAAAATGAATATTCGAGTTGTATGTCATGAAGAGTGAACTCATGTGTGAGTTTCACTAAAACAACAAGTGTTTGATGTTGGTTTGCTGATAGTTTTCCTAGCAGAATTTTTGATCCAGATGGATATCGATGGCCACCCACCTTTTCCAACTGGCTCAAGACAGTTCTCTGACAATTTTTGCAATTTACTATTTTTAGCAGTTTTAACTTCTGGGGCCATTTTGAGGGCCTAAATGAAGGTTTTTCAAGATCAAGCTCCTCAATGATATCCAAAGGAATGATTGAGCCCCCAAAATGAATCCCCTTGATGATACCTTTACAACGGGCTATCACACACCTAAAACGGAGATCGTATGCAAAAGTTACGACCCCGGGAAGTTGATGTACTAACTTACCCAAACGGGGCCCACATGACTTTTGGCGCTTCATCTCCTAGGGTTAGGTTTTTGGATGTCTATAG